>JAUKPP010283167.1:0-10557 GCA_032273245.1 Phyllaplysia taylori
CCCCCCCCCCCCCCCCCCCCCCCCCCCAATAGGAGGAGACAGATACCGGAAGAAGTAACCATTAGTCATATCTAAAGTTGGTAATTTGTGCTACGGTATTTCATGTCTGCCTATTGTATCTTTGATTCCATCTATTCAAAAAGACTATAACATTAATAATTATTGACGCTATCAATTAAGCAACTATAGATAAGCGATTCATAATTCTCGCGCTAATATAAATAATATGTAAATCTTGATTTGAAAAAAAAACCTGATGTGCAAATCTAGATCTTCACGTGTTAAATTATAATGCCGTAAAGACTCACAGAGGAGGAAAAGCTCGTGGTGTATGGTATGAAAAAAAGATGGTAAAATGCATTAGTCACGGCGCTCACAATATTGTCAGCAAGTATGAAAACATTATCTCAGTGGAGGAAAGCCAGTGTTGCGTCAAGTCGGGGTATTCCATCTTCTCTGTTTGACGCGCATCATCACAGCGCCGGGTAGGTCTGACGTGGAAGCCGCGCCACGCCAGTCTGTAAACACAGGGCTGAAATAGTGACTTAGTTTCCCCTCCTGGAGAGATATAGATCCCATGGCGTTTACAATGTCTTTCAACAAAGCCTCGAGGGCTTTCCGCCACGCACTAGTTTTCCCATTCATATTTCATCAGAGCCATTCCACATTTACCGTAGATAAGCTGTTTTGGGGCAAATTTATGTTTTCTTTATTGTTGAGATTCCCATACAATACTCTATAAAGAGTAATCCAAGATAACATTACTAATATCCAACAAGAACACCTTAAAGAAAAGCTTATGGTGTTCATTATTTGCAATAATTCATTATAATAATGCATTGTTTTCATTCGTTTCCACAAACTTAATAAAATGTGACTTGGACAATTTTGGAATGACCAGAACACTTTTCCAAAACACTGTCGATCCTTGCCAAAATATCATTTTCTGAAATTGCGAGGGAATATTGTGCCCGTAATTTTCCAAAAATGCAAAATTCTTTTTCAACAGACTTCAGAGAACACACACTCACATACACATCCCATCTCCATCACACAAACACACACATACGAACACATATACACACATACAAACACACACAGTTATGATTCCGAAACCTTTACCTAATCGAATGAAATTGCTTTAAACAAATTGGAACATGTGGGTAAATCAATTGAAAATCTTAGCATTTTCTATGGCTTGCGACTTATCAAAGTTCTGACGATAATACCTTTAATACAGGACTGGGCTGGAAGGTAATGCCACTAAGTCCTTAAAAGAAAAGTCCTCTGACGAAACAAGACAAAAATCACAAGCATGGGCTAAAACCCTTTGCTCACACAACACAGAATTTGACGCTCGCATGAGATCATAGATGTACATAAAAACTATTGCGTCATAAAACGTATTGTTTGTTCGGTTAAGGTTTCGGGGCTCCATCGACTCTATAAGGTCATTTTGGCGCCCAGAACCATTCCAAAGTATTTTTGAATAGGGATTAATTTTGAATTTTGCCCGGGCAGCGGCCTAATATCCCTACTCTCTTCGATTTCCAATCACCAAGGGATCTTAAACGGGGCCTCCGAGGTTGTTTGTCCTTATCCGAGAAGACTAGGCGTTTCATCTTACCAACCCTAAGATCAGGGGTGTGGTTGAAAGAGAAGGAGTAGATAAGAAGGAAGAGAAAAGAAGCAAGGCAGACGACAAGAGGAGGAGGCAATGGAGAGAGTGAGAGAAAGAGTCAGTAAATTAGTTGAACGAGTAGACAAGGAATAGAAAGAGAAGAACAAAAAGAAAAAGAAAAAGAAGGGATTTATTGGGATAACATGCCTGCACTGCCCCAGGTTTGAACCCACAACCATTGGCATGACAGGCAGATACCATTACCTCTAGACAAGGAGAGCACTCCCAGATAAAACGTATGTAAGCAACTCTGTCAAAAGAGAAATGGCAACCTCAGGGACTCAGCATTTCAAACAACTTTCTGTAGGGTTTTTTTCAGTCCACGAAATGATGAAAGTTGTGTATGAAGAGGATTATGTCTAGACACGTTCCTTCTACTCCCCTACCCCCAACCCCACACCACCAGCCCCTCCTCCTCGCCCTCATCATGACGATACTCAGTTTTCAGCGAGGAGTTAAATACAAACGTCATCTCAAAACTAAAAGACAGCAACGTGTTTTAAACAAGGTAAAAAAGGGGAAGAAGCGTCGGGGGTCGTGAAAGAACCGGAAATCGGTGGCAACACGGACAAACAAACAATACCTGGGGGCCTGGTCTGATGGAGGAAAGCGCGCCAAAGATGGCTATCTGTTGCCTGGAGTATCTCTTCACCTCGAAACGGCTTTAAACCTTTTAAAAACGTCTTGAAAACGAATCTGTGATATGTACGATACACTAATGGACGTCAATGTTGCAGTCTGGACTTAACAGAATATTGGCGGTGGAATTAAGTCGTTTTGAGCAGACGATCTGCCGTTCTAACCGGCCAAATCTGACAATCTGCTCCCGCCGTTCGGGCCAAGGGCCAGGGGCAACAACAACAGCAACAGCAAGAGGACCAGCAGCGCCACCAGGCAGACAGGTGTCCACAGCTGGCATCAGCGCTCCCGGTGCCGGATATCCGAATAGAGTATGACAAGTATATTTTCCACTTTATTTTCGAATTGTCACAAATTTCATTGTCTTCATAATTAATTACCATCATTAAAAGTAGCCGCATTGTCTTCAATTATACTAGTGATCATTTAAACAACCCTGACCAATCCAGATTTTAAGTTAAAGTAAAAAAAAAAGACGTATTAGTCGAATTCTTGCAAACTTGTCCAATGAGCTTGTTACCCATACAATTTTTTTTCTGGTTATTTCCGTACCAATGCAACATTTTCGTCATTCAGTCGTTTCGTGACTTGAATCTGGGGTAGATTTCCTCACGAACATTACTGTAGCTCTTCTATCTTTTTTTCTAAACTCTTGGAAGTGGGAAGAGACTTATTGTCATAGTCACAGAAATATCATATTTTATTCTATTTTTCGGATTTCAAAACTGAATGTATCTACATAACCGGAATTGTACACGTTTCTGTGCCCAGACAGACGTAGAGAGCAGACGTCCCGGCCAGGAGCAGAGATACACCGAGTTTTACAGCGGCCACAGACAGACAATTCCAGCAAGTTTCCATTTTCTAAACCAAGTTTTATCTCGCTGCATCAAGGCGCGTCCACCTTTCTGGGGTTGATCGATCTGACGTGCAGTCTGAGATTTTCAGTTGTCGAAGAAACTGACGGACTTTTAAAGAGAACATTGAACGATGATGTTGATAGTGTAAGATTTGTGAGGGAGTTGTTCTCAACCTTGATTCGATCTAACTCCAGGATTTCGGAGAGTAGGTCTTTGGGGTTGGGCGGGTTAAAGACAAACTCAGTCTAAATCGTATCTTATACACTAAAAATTCAAGGTGTCAATGAATCCAAATGTGACGAGTTCTGTATGTCTAACAAGGGTGAAAACCATTAGTGTGTGGCACAGAGACAATCGGTGCTGTGGTGTAATGGTTAGGCTCATCGCCTGTCAGTTCGATCGCACACGCGATTAATATATACAAGAACTCATCATGCCTGATAGTAGATATATGCATCCTAATGTGCCCATGGATGTTTAAAAGACAATGTTTTTTTAAGTAAATTCTGCAGGAAACTTAACAACATCTTAAATTTCCATTTTCGTGAAAGTTTTACTCCCTTTGAACCGTGTTTTACAAAACAAACAATAAATTATGGACTATAAATTTGTATTTTTTTCCGTGGAGTTCTATTATTTTCTAATCCACCACACTGTACAGACTAAACCCCTAGACACTCGTGGTTTCCGGGAAAGATTGATCACTTGGGCGGGCAGGAGTGAGGCATCGGGCCTGCAGGGGGCGCAAATGTTTCCATTAAAACTTTGAGGTCCCCGGGCTGGGAGGGGCATTTGGTCGGTGTCTGGCCCGACTGGGCGAGATAGCAACGCCTTCTGCTCCACTCCCCGCCTTTTACCGGCCGTGTCTGCTGCCAGGAATTGGCCGGCGAGGTGAATACAAGCTGTGAAGCAATCATCTACCATTGTATAAAACCTTACTGCGGAAGTTAAAACAAAAACTACCTGGCCAACAAACGGCGAAACGAAAGTTCGAGGCCAAGTAAAAACAAAAACCACCAAGCAAACCAGCGCGGAACGAAACGTTGGAGGCCAATTTTTATGTTATTGCCAAGTTAACTGTAGAACAAGTATGTATTATGATATTTTCAATCAAACTCCAATGAACCAAAGTCACATATTCGCCTGAAAACACGACATGAGATAGAACAAAACACCACTGAGCTCACGCTTTGCTTATTTAGCTTTGACTGACGTCACCAAATTTGTTGAGCAGTCGCCAGCGAAACGACCAGATGAATGTTTCAGATAGTTTGGAGACCTTCCCCATGTGCCACGACCTGCCGCGCACGCCGCACGCATTAAAGACATCACAGGAGGTGATCTATTCATCTAACAGAAGCGCGTGTGCGATTTAAGTCATGAACTATAATTACACTCGAGGAAAACAAATCAAGTTTGCATTTTAAGACATGCAGCAGTGCAGAAAAGACAAACCCATTAAGATTCTGAGAAAAATCTACGTGCTCGCTCCATCCAGAGGAAAACAACAGGAAAACGCGTTATCCGTGAAGTTTTTTCGTCTTTCGTTGTTGTTTCAATTCCATTCTTTTTATAAAGGGACGCGCTTTATTGAATGAGGCAAGTAAAGGGGAAGTTCTCAAACAGAGCGCAATCTCACGTGTGCATTTAAAGATGATCACTTAGACTCTGGTGACCTTCCACAATGACAAACACAGTAGATCTGTTGGCGCGATATCAAATTGTGCATGCATTTTTTATTGGGCGTTTATTTTTCTTGCCTGCCACAGTGTCCTAATCTATCGACTTACTGGCGTTTGTTGGTTAGTAATTGCCACTTTGTTAGCGACAGGAAGTGAGAAGGAAAGTCCATTAGGAAAAAAAGCTAAGGGGGGGGGGGGGGGGGGTCTGACCGAGCGGAACAGCAGCCGTTAACAAATGCGGAGGTCCTGGGTTTGAATCATAGGAGGTTTAATGGGAATTTTTATGATACCTTGATAAGGTGTACGATTCGAAGAAGTCATCTCTTCAATACTTTCCAACGCTGCAATTTTGCCTTGATATCTTCTCATTGTTGTTGCTTTTCTGGTATATCATCCAAAATGTCCTTCTCCTACATCTTGAAGAAATAGAATATCGTATCTTATGTTGGGGAAATGATCGCTTTATAAATCACACAAATGTATTACGGAAAGTTTTTGTTTGATGTTGTTTTAAAGAAAGGGGTACGATTACTATTATCTTGTATCTACTTTCCGCTTCTAGCTGGAACTACTTAGATATTTCGAATCTAAGAAAAGCCTTTTTTCCAATACTTCTGAGAAACATCATTGCAGCCACTCGCAAATAACATCAGACAGCTCAACAACAGAACTGTATTCTCCGCTTGAGCATTAGAGCGGTTTGGATGTGTTTGAGATCATTTATTAGTGCTCATTGCTCTGGGGCGCGTTGGGCCGTTGGAGCGCATTTCAACGTACTTGGACTTATGATAAAGTCATTGAGCATTTACGTGCGTATGAACGCGTTTGAGTCCGTGCACGCTTTAGAGAGCGTTTTGAGCGTTGGTCATCGTCTGAGCACAATAGAGTGCGTCCAGCCACTTCCAGGAGTGTTTTAGCGCGGTTGACCATCTGAGCACAATAGAGTGCGTCCAGCCACTTCCAGGAGTGTTTTAGCGCGGTTGACCATCTGAGCACAATAGAGTGCGTCCAGCCACTTCCAGGAGTGTTTTAGCGCGTCTGACCGTCTGAACGTGTTAGCGCGTTAGAGTGCGTTGAAGCGCGTTCAGGAGTGTTTGAGCGAGAGCACACTTTTGACAGGACAGCCAAAACGTTTCGACACCAGACAAACACCGCAGCACGCCATGTCAATCATCGCAGAGGGCGCAGCTGCCTAAATCTTGAGATCTCAGTCATATAACTCACGTGCTTATCAAATCTTATTTCCCGAGAGGATTTCACGATCGCACATACGCCAAGTGAGCGCAACGAGAGGGCAATTATTGCAAGCAACACCGCGTTCCGCATCTGCGCAAATGAGTGCTTTACTTGGGCTATGGATTCCGGAGAAGCAAGTCACACCACCCACCTTTCAGGGAGCTAGACGCGAGTGCTGGCACGAGATGGGTGAAAGGGGGAGGGGTGGGGGGGGGGGAGAGAAAAAAGAAGAAACGAGCTCTGTCGGATGAAAATTCAATGATTTACAACAACAGAGGTGAGAACGTGAGTTTGTAGACAAAAGTAACAGGTGGGGGTGATGAAATAATGTAGGTGAGATTACAGGGAATGTACCAACCTTTTGTCATCATCATCATCATTACTATCATTATTATCATCAAATCGGTATTACTATTATAATCACACCAGGATGTTGATGATGATTTTTATCATCATCATCATCATCATCATCATCATCATCATCATCATCATCATCATCATCATCATCATCATCATTATCATCATCATCATCATCATCATCATCGTAAACGTGAAGTAAGAAAAAGGGGTCTGAGCGAAGTTTACAGAACGGAAAATTTAATGTAAAGAACTTATATTGATTGTAAAGCGCATAGAGCCTACTGGCGCTGTGGTGTAATGGTTAGGCTCTTCGCCTGTTATGCGGAGGACCCCGGTTCGATCCCCGATTGCGGACGATCTGGGTTTTTTACTGCTGGGATTTTTTCCCCTCTCTGCCCGGGTTGGCCCTGACAGGCAGACTCGAAGTAGCCCGTCTCTTAAATGAACGTTCAGTGTTGCAGGGGACGCAAAACTGGTAACCAAACCCGTGTAACCAAGCATAGAACCTGCTTTTGAGCGGGCAAATACGCTATAGTGATGTATTCCATTATTATGATTATTATTATCATTATATTATTATTATTATCGTTATCATTATAATCATTATTATCGGGGGCGTCGATGGCCGAGCAGTAGTGCGCCTGCCTACAGATGGGAAGGTCCCGGGTTCGAATCCTGGTAGGAGCCCCGGGATTTTTTCGGAGTTTTCATGGCTCCGACCCCCGTCCTATCGGAGATGGACGTAAAATTCGAAAGTCCCACCTCGTAAATTACCTTACAGAGTTGCATGGGGCGTTAAACCAAAACCAAACCAAATCATTATTATCAGTATTATTACTATTATTATCATCACTATTATTATCATTATTATAATGTCAATTACAGAGGCACCAGCCTCTTTAGTTGGTCTAGCCACTTACTCTGTGGTTTGTTCTGTCATGGCAAAGCGTGTCCTGTTGTGGTCGAAGAGGTTGGGAGTGGTGACGAAACACGAGGGAAGGGAGACAACAAGCAACAGACGGAGATATAGGGGGCGTAAGTGAAGTTCAAAGAAGGGAAAGAACTCTTGGGAGTGAGCAGAGATAAGTGGTGCCGTGTACACCATCAGGAAAAGGGGTGCGACAGCAGTACCCGAACGGCGCAGAAATATCTAAACGAAAGGTGTACTTATACCCCTCAAAGTGGGCTCAGAACGCGACCTTTTGCAAAGCAACATAATACGTAATATCACAATAGGTTGCTAACGCCACGACAAACATTTAAAAAAACCCATGCAAAACAATATGTGGAGGAATAGCCCATTTAACAGAAAACAAGATAACTTTCCGGCATCTCTTTAGACATGTTTTTAGAAGTTCGTTTTTATTAAGTTTAGTTTGGTTATCAGTTTAGAGAGGGGTAGGGAGATGCAGAAACCCGATAGGAAGGGAAAGGGAGAGCGAAGCACAGGAAGAGACAGGAACAGATACATAAAGGAGAAGAGGCAGAAAGAGAGGGCAAGGAAGGAGATGGATGTAGCATAGGAGAGAGAGACAGACAGAGACAGAGAGATAGAGAGGGACTGAGAGAGACAGAGAAGCGGAGACATAAAGAAGAAGAGGCAGAAAGAGGAAGCAAAGGAAGGAGGAGGAAGAGGCGTAGTGAGTGAGACAGAGAGGGTCAGAGAGATAAACAAAGAATGGCAGAGACATAGAACAGCAGTGATAGAGAAAGCGGAGATACAGAAAGAGACAGAGAGATAGAGAGAGTCAGAGAGATAGACAGAGACGGAGAAAGGCAAGTAGAGACAGGTTTTGAGAGAGACAGGGAAATACAAAAAGAGACAGTGAGACAGAGACTAAGAGAGACAGAGAAAGAGAGACAGTTTATAGAGAGACAGGGAGATACAAAAAGAGGCAGAGAGAGATGGAGACAGACTGAGAGAGACAGACTGAGAAATAAAGAGGGGAGATACAAGAAAAGAATAAGCAGGCTTATGTCGTGACCCAAGCTCACAACAACAGGTGCTCAAGATGCACGCGCACCCCTCCTTCTTCATTCCATCCCCTACCCCTCCGCCCCCCCCCTCTTCCTCCTCCTCCTCCATCCGACTTGAAGACAAAGGATCGTGACAGGTGAGAGAGAAATTAGTTTGGCACGAGTCGCCGACGAGAGCAGTTGCCCGCCACCCCTCAGCGAAACAGCTCACCTTCCTTGCCGCTTTGATTTTATGTCAATCCGTGTCTTTGGTTGAAATGGCCGTCCTCTATTCATCTTATTATACTATTTCAGCAGGTTTCTTATCTTTTCTCTTTTGTCCTCTCTCTCTCTCTCTCTCTCTCTCTCTCTCTCTCTCTCTCTCTCTCTCTCTCTCTCTCTCCTTCTCCCTCTCTCTCGTCTCTGAAAATTATCTTACAGCGTTGCAGGAGACGTAAAACTGGTAACTATACCAAACCATTACTCTCTCTCTCTCTCTCTCTCTCTCTCTCTCTCTCTCTGTCTGTCTGTCTGTCTGTCTGTCTCTCTCTGTCTGTCTGTCTCACTGTTTGAAACGTCTGCCATTTACTCATCTTATACTATTTCAACAGTTTTATTATTTTTCTATTATGCTCTCTTTCAGTTTGAATCGCTCGCCCTCTATAAATCCTCTCATAATATTATTTCATAACCTTATTTATTTTTCTCTTTTATCCTACCGGCATCTGTGGTGTAATGGTTGGGCTCTTCACCTATCACGCAGAAGACGTAAGTTCGAGGCCCACCTGGAGCAATTTTTATTGAGGCGATCCTTGGGCACTTGATCAAGTATAATATGCTGCAAGAAAAGTAGATCTATCGAGAATCTTGTTTCTTGACTCCGAACATAAGTTATACTTTTTAAAGTTCGACGCAGAAGCAAAAGACGTGTGACGTCACATCCTCCCACACGATCGGATCTCACGTTTGAAATGAGCAAACGATTTCACACATTTTTCTGACAGTCTCGCGAAAAATGTGTCTAAGCCAAGACAAGTGCACAAAATCTAGATCTACCTCACAAAAGAAAAACCAGCCAAAAGAAAATCATTGATCAGTTCCAATAGAAATCTATTTTTCCGCTACAAAACGAAGGAGATCTATATCTCAGACGCTCTTTAACGTCAATAACGCCTTTTCAAAGGGGGATAAGAACTGTGAAAAATGACGACAGCCGGGATAACTCTGTGGTTGCTCGGAACTGGAAATCTTGCACAAACAGCCGCTCAATGGGCATGCGCACGACACAACATGGGCCATTATCGAGGCCGCGAATCTCGAGCCAAAGTGAGCAATAGCAAATTAACGTTCGGGATCAGGACAGCTCAAATCGAAAGTGAAAGAACAGGAAAGGTGCGATCGTTATCAGCTCGACATGAACCCGGCCCATCAAAGGAATCCGTTTATTCCTTTGAGTCTGTGTTTCAAGCCATTGTCAGTGCCATCTCAGACGGTGAAGAGAAAACAACAGGTGGGGAAGTCGCGATCCTTCTTACTCTCTCGTCTCTTCTGTCTATCTCTCATCTCTTCTGTCTATCTCTCATTTCCTCTCGCCACACTGTAACAATTTGAAGCATCTCCCAGTCATCTCTGTATTTCCCTTCATCTTTCTGCCTTACTCTCTCTTCCTTCGTGCATTTCTGTCTGTCTATGTGTCTGTCTGTATATGCTACATTATCTGTCTGCCTTTCTGTCTGTCAACCAGTCGGTTGATCTGTCTGTATACCCATACGTGTCTATTACTACTTGTCTGTCCGCCTGACTATCTACCAACTACATGTACATCCATTTTGTTAATCAAACATCGTTTTAATCGCTTTTCTTCATTCATTCATATCTCTTTATTCTTTCTCTCGTCTATACTCTCGTCACGGCAAAACTTCCATCACTTTTTCTCTACTCCCACATGTCTCTCTTCCCTCACTCTCTCTCCCTGCCCCCCTTCCTCTCTCTCTCTCTCTCTCTCTCTCTCTCTCTCTCTCTCTCTCTTTCTTTCTCTCTCTCTCTCTCTCTCTCTCTCTCTCTCTCTCTCTCTCTGTCTTTCTCTCTCTCTCTCTCTCTCTCTCTCGTCCCCCCTCCCTCTCTCCCTCCCTCACCATCTTCA
>JAUKPP010283178.1:0-10557 GCA_032273245.1 Phyllaplysia taylori
AACGCACTTGAGTACGAACTTGAGTAGCTTTTCTACTACTCTTTTGCGTGAACATTTTTTTTTTCCTCTTCCCGCTTACTAATCCAGACCGAGCTTACCCCTCTTTATACATAAGCTCTTTGTTTTGATCCCGCCTGTAAGAGCCAACCCAGAAGACAAAGGTTCAGACTCCCTTCCTCTGCAAAGAACCTCACCATTACACCACAGATGCCCGTCAAGATGGAATTGTGATCTTATGAAAAATATTACCATTGTTAGAAAAATAAATGGCAAGAAGAAAAACCTAAAAGTTTGTAAGGTACACACACCTCGATTCATCCAGTAGGCCAGCCACTGCAAGAGCTTCACTTTTCTGGTTGGCCAAAAGTGAAAGAAGCGACCTCCGACCTCGCCCTGACTCAGCTTTTCCACACCCGCCATTAGTTCCTCAGCAGTGGTACCTGGACAACGATATTGAGGCATACACTAGATCTATAATCCAACAAACGTGGCTAAAACAGCAGAGGATTGGCACCTCCATATAGAACCTACTCCTCACTTCCAACAAACAGGGCTTTTGACTTTTATAGGATATATCAGGGCCGCAGCTGGAATAGTGGGTAAATAACTGAGGGGTTCGAAAGTCGCATGTTTGCAAACACAAGGATAGTTAAAAACACAACACTAATATGGGGGTAAAAGCAAAAGAAATGTGAATAATGAATGTTTTCTAAAACCGTTTTGGTTGAAATAAAGGCAAAACGGGAAAAATAAGGAAAATGGCATCCATGGAAAATCTAGCGTGTTTGGCCGTAACATAGAAATTGAAGAATGATTTGTTTGCTTTCAAGAAGCAACATCTATTCACTCTTATAATCTCCTTGTTGTTGAACGGCCACTAAATAACAGCAACTGAGGCAGTAATTATATCATAAAGACTTTGTGAAAGTTATGACTAAAAAAATTCCTTCTACAAAGTGAATTAAGATGCTTGACAACAAACAATAAATAAAAGCCTTAAAGACAAAACAAACATGAGAAATAAAGCCCAGCTGTAGGTAACCCTATCTCTAATTCTTTAGATTAGTCACAAGCATAGCCAAGATTCATAATTTGCACATGAGCTCCGTATGACCAGGAAACATGCCAAACCTGCACAAGCTCTTGAAAACAAGTACTGGGGGATGCAAGCTTCTTCCTTTCGCAAACTTGTCTTTATCACTTGGCACACAGCAGCTTTTTCACATGGGATGTTGAGCGCTTTCTGGAAAAGAAGGACAAAAAAGGGAACATAAACAACAGGTTAAGTAACATTTAAAGTGTTGCTTACATTGATCACATTTCATAGGCAATGCACCCTTTTCAAGTTGAAAATCCTCTATGAATTCAATCAATTTTCAACTAATCCTTATGAAGAGATTCAAAGCCCTGAGTACGAAATATCTTTAGTGATAAAACTATAAATTGTTACGGACATGCATCTTTAACCATGCCCTCAATCAGAGTACAAAAATAATCTCTCACAGCAGAGTATATGTTGGTTCCGATGATGCATTGACCCAAGACAGGGATCTTAACCCAGAGTTGCCAACCCCATCTGGTGAGAATGTGTACAATGGGACCTCAAAATGGGGGAGATTTCATAAAAATGGGTACAATCCTGAAATCGACGGAAACTAACCATTGTGAAAGTAAGAGGAAGGTATACTTACATAAAGTCACACCGCACAAGCTCAATTGCAGCAACAATGATGTTCCCAAGAATATAATCCAATCCTTTCAGAATTCTACCTCCCAGCATGAAGATCATAATTGGTCAAAAAATATATGAATATCCACTTGGTCACCAAGGTTTCTCAATAGGCTAGTAATAATATGAAAACTGAAAATGGGTACAATCTTAGGGGAAATGCGTACAAGCGTACAATCGCTGAAAATGCGTACAATTCCGCATTTTTTGCCCTAGGTTGGCAGCTCTGTCTTAACCTGCACTTTGCCCTTTTCTCATCACTTGCTTGATAGGAATAGCAACTAGCATAAACATATCAATACCAAGTAAATGACGTGAGACTCACACCAACATTGAGAGAGAACATAAGACTCGAACCTTACTTGCATTTAGTCATCAGTTTATGAGTTAGAAGAAAAAGTCACCCCACTCACCAGAACATTGAGAACTGCAGTCTGGCCGCAGGCTGACACAGCAATCTGCTTGAACTGCATGACATAGGCTTCATACTCGTTCCAGATCATCACTTTGTCCACCTTAAGGCGCTCCGTCTTTGAGCCCTGACCACCGGAAGCCTCACTATCTTTATCATCATCATCATGTGAAGCCAAGGGCTGTAATGACACAGGTGTGATATGTAATACAAATTCAATAATAAACATTATTTATATGGCATATTTTCAAAAGATAATCTATTCACACTAAGAACAAACAAAAATGCTACGAATAAAAATTCTGAAATCAAACAATTCTGCCTGGCATAGAACCGCCTGAACAAGTACAATGGTCACAAGGTTGGTTGAACAATCCAGAGTTTTAGATTTATCTGGAAACTTTGCACCGCTATATTATTGCCAGAAAGCCGATTAGAAAAAAAGTAATACACAGAAAACAGCAGAGGCAGCAGACGACACAGAATCAGTGGAGCTCCTAACATATACAACAACTGCTGGCAGATACAGCTACAAATGAGGCGTCTACTTTATTATCTGAGAACCTACCTCTCTTTGGACATCAACTCCGTCTTTGTCAAAGAACCTCATGCAGGTCTCAGTGGTGCTCACAGTCTTGATGAGCTCGTAGAATTCTTTGCTGGGCTGTAGGCACACAGTAGACATCATTGTTACAATTTGACATCACAGCATTCATTTCGAACTGTAAGTGGAGGGCTTTTTTTTTTCATTTCATAATCAAACATATTACATAGACTGCTTTTACATCTGGCCACAGTACATAATTATTTTTTTTTAAAACCCACAAAAATTCTTTTCTGTAAGCAGCAAAACTTCCTTAAAGTGAATTAGGAGTACAAATCTCACAGCACTTAGGGTCGATCAGCCCAATAGGCAATCCTTCTCGCAATCAGATTTTAATAATGTAAAACGTAATCTTCAAATCATTGCGACTGCTGCAACATGGCCATGGCAAAGTTCTCATCAGAAATCAATAAACACTCTGATTCTTATTTTGATACATATATTTTAAGTTTTGTTACTTTACATGCAATAAAACAACAATACTTTCATTTCACATTAAGCAATCAACTCTCTCAAACCCCCCCCCCCCCCCCCCCTTACAACAATAATTAATGATTCACTGTACTCACCATTCCACTTCCAAGCGGGTTCTGATCTTGGGGCAATAAATGAGAATGATCCTCATGCCTGTCACAAAGAGAAACAAACTAATTCACTTTTTGCAAGCTTGGCATGAAATAATTTTGTGCAGTGCTTCACAAGAAAACAACTTGAATGTTACACAATTAGTGAAGCACAAATTAACTTGTGACAAACCTCCTTGACTAGAAAGACTAAGCTGAGAGACAAAACGGGCAGAGTAACCTTTTATATCAAGACAAAGGAGATGTCTATTCTCAATGTCTAGAAGAACAAGTGAAATCAGCTCAAGGCTCACTTTCTCATTTAGTGTGAACAAAAAAAATTAGAATTACCATAAGTACACACGCATAAGAAAAGGAGCTTTTCCAAAATTCTGCATGTTCAAGTCCACCCCCATGTTATACATGAGATATTTCTCAGGAGTCAATATCCGATCGCCAGACCAAAGGCTACAACCCACATGAAACTGAAAGGGGGTATTACCTGAAACAACTTGGATTGTATTGATCTTGGGTTGGACCGTCAAGTCCAGGAGCAAACCCCCCGACAGATATAGAGTCAATTCATTTTATTTGAAAGATGAGGAATTTCTAATCATAATAATGGAATTTTCCCTTTGGCCTTGACTCTTGATCTAGCTCAAGTCTACCTGTCTTATACACGCGACATAGAAAAGTGCTCTACTTTCAAGAGGCATAGTCTATCCCCATCTTATCTACAATACATCCTGATATAGTAAGGTTACCAAAGTTCTAGAGTAGACAACACAAGGATACCCACCAACCACCACTATCATGCTTTTCTATCCACTCAGGGCATTAACATATGATAATAAAAATAAAAAAAGATAAACTATTACTATTACTCTAAAATCAACGCCGTACAACCAGCTTACCCATGAGGCAAATTGACCCCTCTGGCATTAGTTAATCCTGAGGTAGAGCTGAGATGCTGAGCGTAAGGATCGTCGCCGTCGCCACTGCCCGCACACAGCCCGCCAAGGTGGACAGGCTCAATCTCCTCCTCCATTGGCAACAAGACCATGTCCACGTTGTCCCCCACGTCAGAGCTGAGGTCAGGAGACACAAGTCATGATCAAGCATGTACAATATCAGACTCCACATTATAAGACAGAAAACAGTACTAAGTACAGATCAGATTTTCAAATTAAGTCATCATTTCTATCAAATCGATGGTTGGGAAAATACTGCAAAGTTCGACATTCATGAAATTACAGGAATGTTCTGAGCTATTTTATAGTTTTGAAATTCCACTTTTCTCTAAATGTGCAATCTAAACGATATTTCCCTCCTTCACCACACTTATGATAGGAAATCCCACACAGGGTGGATTACATGTCCCATTCAAGGGGTATCCCTGACCCCTTGCAGGGCAATCATTACCAATAGAAAACTCAGACACAAGTCCTGCTGGAGTGGAAGCTGAAAGGGAGATCATTGTATCATGACTGAGTCTTGAGAAGTTAGAGAGGGGACGACCTGTTTGGGGTAAAAACTTACCAGAAAGGATCCTCTGATCCACCGCTCGAGTCACTGCTTTTATCTTTCTTTCGGCCAGAGATGCTCGATCCATCCAGCTAGGGGAGCAAAAGATTTGGATATCTAGTTGGGTTATTTTTTTTTATTATTAATGACACAAAATCAGTATCATCTCATGACAAAAATTTAACAAATATGTACAGTAACTGCTCTGTACAGAAACCCCTTCCTAAGACTAAGTAAACACCTTTACAACCATACAATTAGACCAAATATGTTTCAAACATTCAATTAAAAATCATTATCCTTCAGTGTTGCACATTTAACTAAAAAAAAAAAATAAGCAAAAGAAACCAACATCATTTAAAAACACAACAGGGCATTTTATCATAAGGATTATATACCAGGACTCATAACACTCAGCATCGACTAAAATAAGAATTCAGAAAAAAAGGAGATTCAAGGACATTTGAAAGTTCAGGCTTTGCTAGTAAAGATGCTGTCATGGACTTTCCAAATTGGTCAATTTATGCATGAGGACTGAAAAGAGAAAAATGGTCCAAGTGATTATTGAAATTGATGTGGGGGTTTTTCTCAAATAAAAAAAAAGCCTCAAAACAAAAGAAAGTAAAGTGTCAAGAAATATAATCTTAAAAGTAGGAAAGCTTGAAATGAACTTACATCTTCAAACTCTCCAGATGATGCAGAGTAGGACTCAAGCCCATCTTCTCCCTTGGTGTCCATGGGGAACTTGACAAACACCTTCTGGTGTCGATTGCTCTCGTCGTTGCTGAAGTTGGCACGTGGACTGTCGCTGCTGAAACCATTGGCAACATGACTGTGACTGTGAGGACAGCAGGCGTTGAGGTTGTTCACACCGGTCACTCTTGGCTCAGGGCATGGGCAGCATGCCCCTCCTTCAGCGGCCATGGACGGGCTACCAGAGTCAGGGTTGGCCATGTGGTTGTGGAGGACGCCAGGGCAAACTTCACTGCTTGCTGTCAGGGCTGCATGTTCTCGACACCTCCTGTGGTGGCCATGGTTACCGCTGTCTTTGTCCTTGGCATAACTAGCGTTCGAGAAAGAACAGAAAACGTTGGAGTGGAAGCACTGCGATGAAGGGGAGGAGAGGGGGAGTTCACATTCAGCACCAGGTGGACACAAAGCAGGCAGAGGGTCATCGTACGACAACCTTGACCTTCCTCCTTCCACATCCAAGGTCGAGGCTGCTGCTCCATCAAGCGCTGCATTCTCACAATGGTGGGGTGTGACATTGCTGGGACAAAGTTCTGGCATCCTCAGGGGCAAATGGTCGCCATTTTCACTCTCACTACTACTGCAGAATGCATCCTCCTTTGCACTTTTACTGGGTAGAGTCAATCTGCCTACATTGTGACTGGCACCAAGTACATGCTCATCCCGGACAGAGCTGTAAAGTTTGTCTTGAGTGTCTGAACACTCTGAATGACTAGAATATAACTTGAGAGGATTGCTCTCACTTATCACAAGATCTTCAAACTCATTCCGAACTTTGTTCCCTATAGAAGAAAGGTCGTTGCAATTGAAATCTGACACAGCTTTCTTTCTGTCCAAAAATTTCTCATTGCCTTCGTCCTCCTCGCGGTCACTGCTGGAAGAAATATTCTCCATCTCATCTGAGCTGGAGAGAAGGTGCTTGTTGTGGGAGGGCAGGTCCGTGTCGATAAAGTCCCCCGTGTCCTCCCCGTCCTCAAAGTTTTCCTGGTTCCCCCTGAGTCTCTCAGCAGCCCCCTCAGGGTGACTGACCAAACCATTCCAGTCATGACGGCCATCACTTGTGCCACGATTCTTCAATGCTGAAGGTGATTCTTCATGACGACCGCAAAGACTTAATCTTAGGGGGCGTGTGTTCAAGTCTGACTGAGATAATAAATCCTTACAAGTTTCCCCAGCACTGTGGTCAGTCCTGAAGGAGTATTCACAATTATCTAGCTCAGAATCTTCATCATCCGATGACACACTGCAAACACCATTTTCCCTGTGTCCTGGTGGGAAATCAGATTCAGAATCATCAAAATCTTCAAAACATTGTCCATTTACACGGGAGTATTCTTGGTTTTGGAACATCCCATCCAAATCACAGATAGCACCTTCATCAATCAAATTCTTATCAAGGGCAGTCGCCGAGTCCACTCCTCTGCTATTGCCAGCTTGTGAAGTCCTGACACCACCAACAGCTCCTTCTAGAGGAGCATCATCACCTGAACTGGTTTCAGCAAATGCAGGGTTCAAACAATCGCTGTTGTCTACTGTGCAAACTAGCGGTGTTTTTGACACATCCTTTGAATCATGCATGTTTTGAGCAGTTTCTCTAATGGATGGGTTTTTGTGTTCATTCACAGTAGAATCACGAGACGCTTTATTATTTGAAGCCCCAGATTTGTTGGGAATATTTGAAGAATTGTTGCAGTTTTTTTTCTCGTGACGATGGTATCTCTTTGTGTTGTAATACTTCCCCGATTTAGGCCGGGCACCACGATCATTTCGATGATAACCATTTTCGCTTTTCAATGGATCAAAACCCTCGGAATATGGTCTCCCCCACTGTTGGTTCTGATGGTGGCCGTAACCATTCCTGGGAAAGTCTCTGCAAAATTGAGCGGGCTGGCGTGGGTCCAAGCATGGGGGAACTCGTGGGGGAAAATGGTGAGGAAATACACCCATTCTGAAAGGACCACTGTTGTTCCCAAATGGGCGATGCTGCATAAAAACTTGGTGTCCAGGGAACTGCGGGCCATTGTTGTTCCTGAAGTTGTGATGGGGAGGATAACCTCTCTGAGGCCTGTACACAAATGGTTTCACTGATGAAGTGGGCACGCCAGCATGTTGATAAGGGAGTTGCATGGGAGGCTCCCCATAAGGATTACCTCTTTGACTTTGGTTCCCTTCAGATGCAGGTCTTCGTTTTTTATTATGAGGGTGACCAGGACCCTTATCCCGCCTACCGCCTCCTTGATTCATAATTGCTGTTTGTCTTTTACGTCATACACGCCCAAGTTTGCAGATGCATCAAGACTGACAATAAATTATCAGACTCAAAACCTGAGAAAATAAAAAAGCAGAAAATTTTTTACAAATTTTGCAACTTCCATCATCAGCAATTTTAGGGAGAAAAAGATGACTCTTATATGGAAGGTGGTCAAACTGAAAATACTACAGACCAGCAAGTACTTAGAGATCATTAAGACTCCATAATGTTGAACTATACTGAAGGTAAAAAGAAACAGGACTCTTTTGGGTTGATGACAAAGTCATGCTATTTGTGAAGAAACATCTTGTGTTTGGTATCAAATTGAAGGAAATTTATTAAGGAGTCTGAAAATAGCAACATTAAAGTGAAATTCAACACTTTTGGCAACATCCAACCGCCATGAAAAAAGGAGTACAAAATCAATGGAAGGACTTCTACAAGCAACCAGGTCCCTAACACACTTCCAACCCTACACCCATGCTCCTCTGAAACCCTCTAAGAATCATGTATACATGTATTAATTATAACATTAATAATTTTATTTATATTGTGTTTTTAAATTTTTGTCTTTTTTATATATTATCCTTTCTTTAAAAAATTTAAGGCTCAGGGAGACAATTATTTCATTTTCCGGCTTCTTTTTTTGCGCATCGCTACAGGTGTGGATCGGCGATAAAAAATTACCACTTTATTTTTCTAGGTAGGGTAATGCATCATTCCAGTGCACGGCACCATAATCAGACAATTATAGGGCTAAACCATCGAGAAATTTAAGTTTTTACAAGTTTAGTCACTTTACAAAACAACAAACAATCTAGATCTAGAGAGCCTCTTGCTTTACAGTTTCGGGCAGTTTCGGCTTTAGTTAGGATAGCCTACTTTAGATAGATTCTAGATCTAGATCTCTAGAATTCTATTGATCTTTCGAAATTTTACCATAAATTCAGAAAAATAAAATCAACACTTTTATATTGAATTTGTAAACAAGCAGAACATATTAAAAATTAATCTTCGCGTCTACTTTATTATTGTTCGCGCAGGTCACTGAGCGAAACCTTATGTGAAAATGTACATTAATCACCCTATTAATTTTCACCCTACCATCGATGACGCCATTATGAAAGTCGTTAGTGGTCCCGGGATGCTGAACGGGGGACCCCGGGTTCGAATCTCACTTCCACCCTTCTTTTTCTTTTGTCAGACTTAATGGACTTTCAATGGTTCTTTTCATCAGGGTTTTTTTGTTTTTTGTTATCATACTTTTTTCTAAACAAATTTAAACGGATTTTGGGACACATTGAGAGGCCTATGGGGGAAGTGCAAGGGCAAGGTGGCCTACGCTGAACAGATAAACATAATAATAGTAAAGAAACTTAGAAAGTAATTTAAGTTGTGAAAAGATGAGGATGAACGAAAGGTAAACAGAAAGAAGTGAAGATACTATCTAAATGGTGAAGAAAGAGTGACGCCCATACGAAGACAGGTTTTCTACTTTAATAAATTTTTGGAAATACTTTTCGGAAAATCTATTTGTGCTGACTGGATTTGAACCCGGGTGGGGGAGGGGGGTTCAGGGGAGTCTCCCTCCCTGACAAATGATAAACAATAATGAATAGATTTACTTATTAAAACTTATTTCTCTCTCTCTCTCTCTCTTGATTCTCATTCATTCCTATTTATGACTGTTCCAACCTGGCAAAATAATAAATTCCGGGCACATGCGCAAATCCAAGTAAACACAGAAGTAGAAGTTACTCATTACTGCACTAGTGGTAGTGGAAGTGGAGTATTAATATGACTTATGACTTATGACACTGAGACGGAGATTGTTGAGCTGGGACTGGGAATCGGGACCACCATGAATGGCATGTTACTGTTGTGTTGTGTGTGACTGTCTCGCTGATCTGGATCACAAGACTGAGTTGTAATTTTGTAAACAAACATGAAAATCTAATTCTAACATTGTTCATACCAAAATGTCGGAAAATGGCGGATAGTTTCCATGGTCAATGCAAAATCATTTCCAAGCATGGTCCTGTAGTCATTTTCAAAATGGCAAAAGGGCATAACCGAAGAACACTATCTATAATTTTAGTTTCTTAGTTTCTACTTTTGCTTCAACTGAGTAGACGCCATGTTGATTACTTCTTCAATCCCAACTCCCAACGCCCAACCAACATCCTCGTCGCGATCGGCGATAAACGGCAAAACATTAAGTCAGCCTCAAGAAAACAAATAAAATGTTGTGGTAGTGGATAAGATAAAAAGTAGAAAGACGCCAAAATGAAACGAAATAGCACAAAAAGTAAACGAGTGGATGGGTCAGTTGCGGGACATTAATTTACTTCTGAGCCAATGGGTTGATAGTTAAAATCCTTATTTTCGCTTGGCAAAAACTTTGGCAAAAACTTTGGAGTTGGGGTAAACGAGAACTAGTCTGACAAATAATACAATACATGTATTGCAATCATTGTAAACTATAGGCCTACTCATAGTAGAACTATTGGGAATCACTCAATAAAATAATGCATTTTATATATAGGGGAAGGTGGGGTAAGTTGAGCACCCGGGGTAAGTTGAGCACCATAGGTTGTATCCACAAATAAGAATATTTTGATATAATCTGCCCAGTAGACATTTGTTTTGCTTGCTCCATCTTTTGACCGTCTGAGAATCTATCTTATTTTCTCTTTAAGCCATTTCCCCTCACTTTCTTAAAGT
>JAUKPP010283200.1:0-10557 GCA_032273245.1 Phyllaplysia taylori
GGCGTGAAGCCCGGGTTACCATCCTTTGCCTGCCTCACATCAGATAGCGTTTTTAAGAGGGCGCAAGCAGCCGTGCTCTAAACCGAAAAGAATTTCGACGATTCGGTCTTCAAATTCTGTTTAAACAACCCCTAAAGTGATGGGGATCATAAAATTTTACACGCGTCAAGATTACGAAAGAGAAGACAGCGACGTAACAACGCACCGTAGGCACACGTGTTGGGCGAAGGGCCGAAAGCATCACCACTGCACGGGTAGGCCTACCGTACTGTGCTTAGTGGGTTTACTTATCTACACACACTGTATAGTGTATGCTGTGTAATGATAAACGACACGCGCAGGTCCTAGATCCACATGTAAAGTCTTGTAAATCTTGCAGCAGTGGTTGTCTTAAATAGGCAATCGCACTGTTGGTTTGATTTTAAGCCTGGTGCCTATTGTCTATGTGAATCTAAACACAAAGGACGAAAGGGATGTAACTGAGTGAAAGAAGAAACAGAGACGGAAAGAGAGAGAGAGGGAGAGAGAATAGGGGATGATAAAATAAAAGTAGAGGTGCCGAGGAGGTGTGCATTAAAAACGAGAGTGAGAGAAAGAAGAGGGCATGCGTGATGATCGCGAGGACTAGAAGAAAGTTATGAAATGCATCGGAGGTAGATCTACGATGCTTTGGTAAAGGACGCAGCCTCTGATACTTTCAGTGTGTATGACACACAGGCGAGCGCGAACCGGCAAACGGCACGAAGTATGAACGAGTAGGCCCGACTCATAACTTTTGTAAACCTTGCAACATCGTTGTTTGGATTAGTAATCGCAGAATTAGTTGGTCTGTCGCCATTGTTCCTGAGGAGCAAAAGACAAAGAAAGAAGAAACCATGCATACGACGAAGGGGGGAGCAGGAAAGAGCGAGAGAGGAAACAGATAGAGAGAAGGAAGAAGGAAGGGGTAATAGACGGAGCTTGATGAGATGTGGAGGAGGAAGTAGGGGAGAATGGAAGGGGGGGAAAAGCTGAACAAAGAGAGAGAGGGATAGACAGAAGGAGGGGAAAAAAAGGGAAGGAGGACAAACTGCGTGGTGTGTTTCATGACGTCACTGCCACTGTTCTCTTTCTACTGCGCACCACAAGCACAGAGCACAGTACAAGCCTACTACAACAACTACGAGCGGCCGAGGAAGTCCAAATCATACTCGTCTTATCCTTGCATTTATTCTGTGTGAATGTTAGGCAATTTAATGAAGTGACCTTATACTTCCGAAAAGAAAGCACAATGTGCAAATTTTACGGACACATCCCAGTAATTATTCGAAGCTAGCTTCGTACTTAGTACTTTGTGCTTCCCTGAACAGACTTACTCTAAACCGAAAAGTCGTCCAAGCCGAAAGAATTTAGTCGGTCCCGCTGATTTCGGTTTAAGCAGGACATCCACTGTATTTTGCTATATAAATAGTTGGGGTGGGAACTACCGAAAAAGCGCCTACTTATGTCCAGATCTAGAGAGGGCTCAAGTTAGCAATAGGAGTAGGAGACCTAGGCCTAAGCTACGTGGTTTGACACGACCAATACTCAGTACTAGATCTAAGTAGGCCTAGTGGGATGCACAGTAATCTTTTAGTTCCATTCGTTTACATTAAAGTTCAGGTATCGATGCCATCCGGGCATCGAAGAAGAGTTGAGTTAAGCATGACACTAGAAGGAAACATGGCATTTCTATGCTACAATTCAGAACTATTTCAGTCTAGGTTAAGCCTTGTTGTGGCTATTATACAAGGCGTTGATTGCAATGGAAATTCTGAATTGTAACAATGCTGTGTTTCCTTCCAGTCTCATACTTTGTTCACTGTTCTTCGATACTCAGACTTAAACGAACGGAACTACACACAAGATCACTGGATGCACAATATAGGCCTATGACTACACGGTGTGTAAAATTAAAATCACTTTAGGCCCACTTCTTCGTTGTAAGTTAGTTTCGACTTTATAAAAAGTCCTAATTCACTATGTACAAGACACCCGTGTCTGAATATGACTGTTATCTATGTTTGAGGCTAAACTTTTTCCTGGGGCTTTTGGCAGCTAGCTATTTTAGCAACTTTTAATATTTAACGTTATATATTTAACGTTATTCACATGTACATACAGAGAGCTTTTATATAGCACTAATTAATTCCATCCCCAAATTATAAATAAATGACGAAACAACAAAAACATCAACGACAAACGACCTTCCTAAAAAAGCGCAAAAAATTGTCTTTAATAATACTATTACCGGTTTTTGTCATCTCGAGACCTGGCAACATTTAGAAAAAAAAATCGTCATGGCAGATTGGCAGCCCTCACAAAGTGGATGACCCCACTGGACTTATAAATCAGGGGATCGCTGTCCAGGACCCAAGGGAGCATCGAAGTTGCACTGTCGATTTTGGTTGACTACATCAAGGTCGCTGGGGTGTAAAATGTAAAATTCAGTGGTGACTGTTAGGTGTGCAACTCGGAATGCTTGTTTCACGACAGAAAGGACCTGAGTAAAGTGTTAGATAGCACTGAAATTGCGGAAAAATTAAGGCTGCCTCTGGGGTTTAGTTTTATCCTGTCACACTGTCAGTTACGAGAGGGGTTTATACAGTCACGAGCAAAAAAAACGCCACACTGGGAATTCCCGTTTAGCAACGTCTCTGTCAACATTAAATACACCAAATTGTTCAGCAGTTCAATATCTTTGCAATGACGAAAACCGCATCGGAATTCATCCATTGAGAAAGGTTCCACTAACGGGAATTCCCATTGTGGCGTTTTTTTTGCTTGTGACTGTAATTTATAATAGTGTTGGCTGCCTCATCCGGAGGAAGTCTGCTCTCGGATCGAATGGATCTGATAATGACTCTTTCTTGAACCTCCCACCTCATTCATAACATAAAAAGTTTTGATACATTGGATGGTAAGAACGAACAGAACCCAGTACCACTAACACAGACAGAGATGCACATTGAATATGTGTTCCACAAACAATTGTGTACTATGAGAACTCCACTAACCCTGACCCGACCCTCTGAGCCCTAAATCTACCTGTCAGTTATGATGAGACGTTTGGTCCTGTTGACCCAATCTGCCTGATCTGTCCCATTGCTGAACCAAAGATACGATAATGGGGGCATGTTTAGATATTATTTGGTGTCCTTACTTCACGGAGGTGTGAATGGGTACCCGGCTATAGGCAGCGAAAGGTCTTGTCAGTATGTTAGTGTTTCTTGAGCGCTTGTAAAATGGCAACTTGCACCGTATGCTTTCCAGGAAGTTGAGAGGGTTTCTAAATGACTTTGGTCTGCCGGGGTAATGATAGATTGTAAAGGGCATAGAGCCTGCTTTCGAGTGGGGATATATATGGGCTATATAAATGCAATCCATTATTTTTACTCCCACTAACACTTCTTCAGTCTCCATCCCTTCCCCAACCCCCCCCCCCCCCCCTCTCACCACCCTAAAAAATGTATATATATATATGTGTTCATATTGTCATGGTGTTTTCAAAATGGCCAAAGTCCGACTTGGGCCATCATTGAATAAACCCATTACTTAATTCCCACATCATAGTGCATCATTTTGTATTACATTTGTTCAAAGGTGCCGGGTCGTTTTGCTCAAATTTGATACACTGGGTCGACGCGTGAATAGTAGGAGATGACGGATTCGAACCGTGCAAGAACTGGAATATTATGCCCTAAAAGAATAGTATGGCGCCATACCTCAATATTTCTTTGCAAAATTGACTGGTTTCATGAGCAGTTGCTTTTCGGAATGCTTAGCAATGGTTTTGGCCCATACACGATACTGACAGTTGTCACACCGACCTGCAAGTGCTTAAATTCTCTTCTTTTTATCCAATTTTTTGTGAATAAAAAACCTTTGTTTAGTGCATAAAAAGGGACGCCTCTCTTCTTTCTCTTTGGTTACTCTGAACCTTGATTTCTTCTTCCAACGCCTTAATTTGTTTCCAATTCTTTCTTTCCGCATTTGAACTGTGCCTTCAGTACCTTAGAAAATGACGTCAAAATTTGTACGATTGATTTTTGAGTCTTTTTATTCATGACTGTTGGCTGTTACCATATAAGTGTTGAATTCCACTTTAATATTGCTATTTTCAGATTCCTTAATAAATTTCCTTCAATTTGATACCAAACACAAAAGGTTTCTTCACAAATATCGGGACTTTATCGTTGATCCAAAAGTGTCCCGTTACTTTTGATGCTCAGAATATCTTAGTAAACATAGTAAATAATGCCCATCCAGCTCAAAACCATTGACGTAATACAAAACTCACTCTCACTTATGCATCACTTTGAAAAGCGTACGTTTGGCCAGTGTTTCGATGCATGCAATAAGCTCCCCCTCTTTCTCTGTGGTATGCTTGATACCTGTGTGTATCGATACCATTGAAACCATTATGATCGAATACACACCGCACAAATAAATCACTCGAGTTCCTGTCACCGAGGTGTTCACATTGTCCTTCTCAAGTCTTGTGTTTCGTCTATGTTCAGTCTAGTTAATGTCTAATGTATTATAAATCCTTGCCACTCAGGACACTACAACGCTCACACAGAGAGGTGTGTGACACTCCATAAGGGGGATAACTGCGTAAATTCGTTCATGTTATCCAGTATGTGTATAGCCACCCCTGTTCTGCTCTTTGTAGCACCGTCATTCTCTCTATAACACCAGCTTTCTAATGGTCCATGGTTGGCGATATGAGGTTATCTGTACATATTTCTATCATGTTTTTTCTTGTAACATAGAGTCGGGCCAAATCAGTTTTTCCCCATTATCTCAGAAGTGCTAATAATTAGTTAGGTCATATTGGAAGCACCATGATGGATTATGAATGCAGTAGTCTCTGCCTAAATGCACGCCAAATAAGTGCATGCTATCCTCATTGTTATAACAGATTTTTCATTGAATAATTTGTGTGTATTATTGAGCAGACCACCTAAATGCATGTTTATCAGCCCTCCAGAGCACCGTGCAATTAATAGGCGGAGACTACTGTTCTATAAAATCTTTTTTAACGCAACCTTTACTCTACATTTTCAGGGTCCTAGAGAACCGTCACTCAATCAGGCCTGGGGACTCCTTGTTTACCGTGGCCGCGAGGTGGGAGAGGTGAAGCTCACTGCAGGTCACAAGCCTGACTGGAGGTTGGTGCCCAAAGAAGAAGAGGCTGAGTTCTGCCGAGTCACAGAAACTGCCCCAGAGGAAGCAGTGCCCAAACACACAGAGTGCCCACCTTTACTAGAACTTGTTCAGAAGCAGGAATTAGCCGCACGTGGAGAGCCCTTGCCGGACAAGATTCTTATTCCTAACATCGGAGTACAGCCTCTTAAAGAGGTCAGGAGGAATTTGGTGTAGTGTTAGAGTGGCTGGAATGATATGTTTGGTTTGATATGATACAGTGAATGGTGATTGTGTGTGATTTTAGGGAAGAGCTTCATCACAAAATGTGTTATTTATAAGCTCAAGGGAAGAAACGGAGAGAAATGCAATTTGTTTTTATTTAACAATGTTTGGGTCAGAAAAATCTGTGCCACTGCCATGATTTCGGAATCAGGAGTTAGCAGCACATGAAGTTCTCTTGCCAGACAAGATTTGTTTTTTTCCATATTCTAGGGTACTGCTTTTTAAAGAGGTCAGGACACATTTGGTGTCGTGTTAGAATGACTGGACTAGATATGTGTGAGAGGTTTTGTTGACAGGGTCATACCAGGGACATTTTCAGCTTATTGCCCCATTAAGATCCCTTTGTCTTATTCTATCAGCGGTACTCTTGAAGAAAGCCTCTTTATAATCGTTTTCTAATTAATCTAATGCAACACTGCAAAGAAGTGAAAGGAAAGCTCTTCCTGTACATAAATTAGAAATGTGTTTTTTTCCTCAAAATGGTAAAATGTGACTTGGGTAAAATGTGGAATTGAATAGCTGTGATGAAATAGTGAGTGGTTAATTTGGATTTTGGTGCATTTGATGTGGCATTGACTATTGTGGAGCTGTGATGTTCAAGTGTTTTAAGGTGTCATGTGTGATGAATTGAATGGTTCCAATATAGTGTGATTTTTTTTTTTTACTGTCATTTGCTGATTTGATTGTTTTAACATTAATAACTCATTAAAAATGAAAGAGACATAAAAAATTTTACTGAACTTTTCAAATGTGTTTTTTTTAAAACATGTATTTGTATTCAATTTACTTGTGTGTGATGAAATTTGATAAGATTATAAATAGGCCTACACTTTAATGAAATTCATGTAGAGGTTGCTGGCATCTATGATGTAATATATTTCTCTTTTTCTACCGGGACAGTTTCCATCTCAGCCTGGGTTGGCCCTTACAGGCAGTGTTAAGTAGCCTGTTTCTTAAATGACCTCATTCGTAACAAAGATAGAAAAAAGAAACAAAGACACTTGCTATTCCAACTATACATGTATATCAAAATTCTCACTATCTTCTTCTTCTTCTCGTTCATCTAAATGACCAATCCAGTCTCTAAAGCGAAGGCTGCTGTTTGCAGAAGGTCTTCGAGGTTCCAGTATCTTAAGGTTAATATTGTGCATTTCGCAAGCTCGTCATTCCAATGTTGTAAATGCTCACTATTTTAAAGATTAGTATTACGCAAGCTTGCTACATGATGTGTTTAAATGCACTGTCATTTGGATTGAATTCTAATTGCCCTGAGGTCAATTATACAGGCTAAACTATGTAGTAGTAGTCGTAGTGCAGTATACGATAGCTAAATACAATCGACTCATTAGGAGGTAGTACAGGCTAAACCGCCACTAGTACTAGTAAGAAGCCCAAGTTGCTCAGGAATGAGTTGTGCAGTCAGTGGCTTGGCTCATGTCCCCGTAACCCCAGCCTCTTTCTCTTACTTTTGACACTTTGGCCTGTACATGTCATGTATTTGCCGTCTAAAAACACACCCACATCTGCGATGTGATGGTTAAGCTGTTTGCCCATCATGCCGAGGATGAGAGTTCGATCCCCACATTGGACGAGCATCTTCGTGTCTCTGCTGGGTTGGTGTGTCTATTCAGCCGTTGGCCCTGGAGTCAGGGTGAGAGTATTCCGCCTTTAAAGTGACCTTACAGTGTTACAAGAGGTGTAAAAAGACAAAACAAAAACATACTAAATCAGACACTGGTGGTGAGGTCACTGGTTGGACTCATGCTGGGGTAACTCTGGTCTCAAACCGGCGATGGCTTGGCTAACCAGGCTTGTTTTGGGCCACCCAGAACACGCTCAACGCCATCAAAAGTGTCTATCAGTCAGTGATTAGTATCCAGTTACATGTACTACTGCTACTACTACAGTCAAACCTGTCTAAGACTATCACCTAAAGTCGAGTAGAAAAGTGGTAGTTTTAGACAGGGGGTTGTCTTAGAGAGGGATGATGTAATTTGGGAGTCGATAATAAAAAGTAGTCATTTGTGTAGGTGGTCGTCTTGAACAGGTGGTCACTTAAGCAGGGTCAACTGTATTTGAAGCCATCAAGCTTCCAAACGACGCATGTTATTACATGTACATGTACTTGTGATGTGCGGTGTGCACAGAGCTCTTTTGGTGGGTGGTTCATATTATAAAGCATAGAGTACAGGGTTGATAACTTCAATAAATACAAAATTTGAAACAGTCGGCTATTTGGTACATGTATAATGTACAGCACTGCCGTATGCAGAATCTAAAAAAACTTTTGGTTTGGTTTGGTTTTGGCTTAACGTCCCTTGCAACACTGTAAGGTCATTTAAGGGACGGGCTGCCTGGACATTTTCCCAGCAGAAAAACGGAAGATAAACTCGATCAACAAACTGCCCCACAATGGCCTCGAACTCCCATCTTCTGCGTGATAGGCGAAGCCCCTTACCATTATTACACCACAGATTTAGTTCTGCCCTAATACTAATTTAATACTACCTGTAGTAATTGATCTACTATGACAAGAAAATATTCTACTACTACATGTACTACACTTAATAGCAAAGACCATAAAATCTTTGGTGATAGTAAGGTAGGCTCTTCGCTCTCACTCAGGGAACGGGAGTTGGGTCTCCACATTTGACAAACATATCTGTCTCTCTACTGGGATTTTGTGTCCCTCTCAGTCCGGGTTAGCCCTGACAGGCAGGGTCAAAGTAGCCAGTCTCTTATTTGACTTTACAGTTACATGTATAATGTTACAAAGGGGGTAAAGCAAAAACAACAACAAAAACCTCCAAACAAACAACAGCAACAGTCTACAACATGAGCTGTAGCTGTTTTGTATTATTATTCAAGGCCTTTTTCGTGCCAAGGTAGATATTTACAAAAAGAAAAACAACAGTGTAAAAATGTTTGCCATACAACAGTGAAAATTTCATTTTTATTAATCAGCATGTTGTGTGACGTTGGGATCATTACAAGATGTAATTTGAGCAATAAGGAACGCATTTCTCAAACAAAACATATTCTGTATACAATGTAGATCTACATACATGTACATGCAGTTAATGAAATGGATTATAACAACAGCAACATAAAGCCGGGTGATGCATGTACTATTCGATTATATAATGATACACGTACGCCCATGCTTTAATGCTTCAGCAGTAAGAATAACCAAATGGCACAAACGTTCAAATGCTGAAGAAATTAACAAGTTTAAACGCCAACATAACATTGTCATGGTGTCGTCGTATAGAATGGAAGCTCAGAAATGTGCACTCACCAAAGATATAATCTCTGGTTTTAAAAGTCTAGAAGTAGAGGAATGTCTGTTGGGGTGGGACTCCAATGGAGAGTTTGTTTCTTTGTTTGGTTTTGGTCTAACAGCCCATGCAACACTGTGAGGTTATTTACGGGGCGGGACCTACGAATTTTACGTCCATCTCCGATAGGACGGAGTTGGAGCCATGAAAACTCCGACAAAATCCCATTGAACCTCCCCGGATTTGAACGTGGGACCTCCTCGTCTGTAGGTGGGTACACCACTGCTTGGCCACCGGCTCCCCGTAATGGAGAGTGTACACACAGTGACCCACAAGGATTCAAGAGCGTTGGTGGTAAAAAGATACAAATTAAAGAGCTAAAGAACTCACCACACTCAATCAGTGTATACCTTATTTACTATGAATCGTGATTACTGATTTGATACAGCGTAGGCCGATGTGATTAGCAGTTCACCATTAAATGGATGCCTTATTATATTATACAGTGTGGTTAAAAACGAATGACCCAATTTTTTCATGAATTACTTTGATAAGAAAAAGCAAAACTAAATCACAATCAAGTTTTATTTCCTGTTTAACAAGGTTTCAATGTGGCCACCAATAACAGCACGGGTAACGTCAATGCGAAAGAACTCATCCCTTCTATTATACATGTACCTTCATATATAAATATGTCTGGGAGTAATTCTCTAAATGACATTGATATTGCCATTGCTGCTGGTGGTGGCCACACTGAAGTCTTGTGAGACAGGAAATAAAATTTGTTTGTGAGTACAATACACTGAAACCTCGTCACACCGCCCCGCGGTGTACCGCCATTCCCGCATACCACCTGCTATTAGTTGTGGTACTGTTCGGTTACTGTATAATACTAAAAACAGTGAAATAACTCTTTGTGCCGCCATCCGCCAGTACTTCATGGGGTACCTAATATCTTAAGTAAACATAGTTAATAATGCCCGTTATAGTTATAAAGCCAGCTGTAAACCATTGACGTAATGCAAAACCGTCTCACCCTTACCCTTCACTTATGCCTCACCAGAGATTTTATAAAGTGTATGGCCTCACTTAGCAATGCTTACGTTTCGCCAGTGTGTCGACACACGCAATAAGCTCCCCCTCTCTCTCCGCATCTCTCCGGCTGCGTAGAGAGGTACGCGAGACCAGAGATTATACATGTATAAGGTGGTGACAAATTGGCGATAGCGAATAAGCTCATCATGATGTCCAATATGTGTATAACCTCCCTTGTTCCCCTCTCATTGTACCGCCATTCAGCAGCGAAGCGTGTATATATATAAGCACGGCAAGCAGTGCGTGCTCCATTTTTTCGCCCTCCTTTGCTAAAATCCATCATATTTATGCCAAACGTGTTAGTACGACTCATTATGTCAAATCCTATCTCATAGTTTCAAAAAATGTACCCAGCAGAGACACATTACTTGCGTTCTGGGAGCCTCAGATTTCCACACTTCTAACAAACGTCTTCCTTTCGCAGCAACTTTTCCATCAAGCAAACAGCCAAACAGCATAGGAGCCTCTACAGCATGTATAGTAGAAAATTCCTGAATTGTATCGACATTTTTGGCCTGGCCAGCAAGCAGAATACTAATGCGATCTTATGAAATATATAGTGGTTAGTGCTGTCGTCAAACTTGTATCGATACCCGAGTATTCTGTAAACAACGCTTCTCTTCGCCTCGCCGTCTGGTGCTGCGGGAGGACCCACACGCTGTCGCCGCTAGGCTAATAGGCCAAAAATAGATTCAAAATTTCCTTCCAGGCACTCGGTCATTGCATCTTTGAT
>JAUKPP010283211.1:0-10557 GCA_032273245.1 Phyllaplysia taylori
GTGTGTGTTTGTGTGTGTGTGTGTGTGTGTGTGTGTGTGTGTGTGTGTGTGTGTGTGTGTGTGTGTGTGTGTGTCTACGCGTTGTCTTTCTGTATGTTGTGCCAGTTCAGTGTGGGCCTCTACGTTGCGTCGACCGGCGTGTTTGCGCACAATAATTATGTGTATGTGACCTGGGATGACAAAGAAGTTAATCCCATCAAGAATGTCTAGCTTAAGATCTCTTACAACAGCTGGCGAGCCACGACCCCTCCTACTTGTAGTACTCACTAACACCAGGCCTACACCCCGACAGCTTCTCTATCTGACCCTTCTCGTGGTCGGTATCTATAATATGTCAATTCATCCATCCATCCATCCATCCATCCATCTATCTGTCTATCTATCTGGGTTTTTTCATCTATTTACCTAGTCTATAATATTCTATTTATCTATCTTTCCATCTCTGTGTTTGTCTATCTATCTATCTATCTATCTATCTATCTATCTATCTATCTATCTATCTAACTATCTATCTATCCCATGCTTGCCAACCGTCCCGATTTTTTGGGAATGTCCCGAAGTCCCGAAAAGGAATTGATTGTCCTGAAATGTGCCTTGCGCGGTGAAAAGTAAATTATTGTAGCAGTCTAAAAAAACGAAACATTCAAAGCAACTGAATGTTTTGTACATTGTTGAGTGAATATTGACGAGTAGACCTAATTTGGTGTAGGCTTGATTGCTGTTATAAACTGTTTATGTATATCACTGAATTTTAGTTTAAAACTAACCCCCCCCCCCCTTCCAATTACCGCTATTCATATTTTTCCCCAATGCCTATCTATCTCTACCTCTCTATCTATTTTTATCCGTCTACCTATCTATTCATTGATTTTCACATCAGAAGGCTACACATAACTTATCTATTGAACTGTACATCAATCAATAATCGCTTGCTGGCTATTGACCTATCTGACTATAATCTGTGTTCTGTAAGTGTGTGTGTGTATGTGTGTGCATGCGGGCTTATAATTGTTTCTGTAGGCTATATTATAGCACAGCGGTGGGAGGTTGGCGGGTGCTCTGGTCTGGTTTGCTCCTCCTTCTTCTGTTTTAGCGTTACTTTTGTCCTAATCGATTTCCTAGCGCCGGAAGGACATTGGGAAAACAATGTCCCGATACCAGTAGTAGCCTATTTATAGTAGGCCTACCAGGTATATTTTTATGTCTGGTGTTTTAAGATTCCTGCATGGGTGTTCAATTTCGGTCATACATGTAGGTCTAGCCTATTGTGCTTTGTGGTACAATGTATTTTGTAAATGTACTTAGTGTTTGCATCGTCTGTGATTGTTGTATAATATATTGTTGGTGTGTGTGTGTGTGTGTGTGTGTGTGTGTGTGTGTGTGTGTGTGTGTGTGTGTGTGTGTGTGTGTGTGTGTGTGCCACAAATACGGTGGATATAATAAGGATTGTGGAACTAAGTGTGTGTGTGTGTCTTGTGTGGGTGCGCGCGCGTGTGTGTGTGTTTGTGTGTATGTGTTTGCGTGTGTGTATGTGTTTGCGTGTGTGTATGTGTGTGTGTACTAGAAATACTGTGGAGATAACAAAGATTGTTTAAGCAAAACAAAATCTCTTTTAAATCAGTTCCTTGATATTACATCAGATGTCCGATCGGAACAGGTAAAAAGAGAAAAGTGAAATGGGGTTTTGAACAATCTCTGTAATAACGGGACAGGCCCTACCTGCTTTATCAGAACCTATTATAGTTGGTTTCTACAGTAACAAATTATACCTTACAACAATGTAATATTTCAGGCTAAATAATGGTATAATGTAGATTGTTTACATAGCGCCTATTTGGATGTAACCACAGTTCTTGACACTTGGCAACATGTATCACAGGATGATTAAAAAGGGCGACCCCTTTTTTATGAATTATTGCGCAACGAAATCGGTTAAGTTTGTTTAATCGCCCTGTAGGCCTATACATATTAATATCATGTATTATTCCCCTTGTGACCTGAATTGGTCATTGCTGTCAGGGCCACCTGGTCAACACATTCTTACTCCAAACTGGCTGGCTGATCCTATCATTATAAAACTGTTAGACTGCATGGGATTATGCATGCCTGCCATTTCTTGTCTCCCATTTTTATTATTTCATGTGTCTTTTTTCTGGCTTTTATTTGTATTTGTATTTGTTAATGGACACGGTTTTGTTGTTTTGTTTTGTTTTTGGGTTGTTGTTTTTCTTTACGGCCCAACAATGTAGAAAACGATCCTGCACTGTCAGTTCTGTCAACTCTAACAGAAATGTGTGTACATGGTTAAAGTAGGGGGTTCCCAGGGGTTCTGTCGGGGTTGTGATATAAGCAGTCTGGACAATGTTTAAACTATACATGTGACATACGTTTACTTACTTCATACTTTCTTGTGTATGTCTTATAGTCATGTGTATGTTATGTCTTCTACAGGAGAAATGTAAACTCCATGACTCCATGGCACTGAAATGACCTTACAGTGTCAGTTATGTCGTGAAATCTACCAAAAATATGTCCAACATTTTAAAGATATAATATATATATACATACTGCACGTGTCCTATGTGTTTATGTATGCTGTGCCTTCTACAGGAGAATTAACTGTCACCTCCACAATTCTAGTCCCCATGGCATTGAAATGACCTTATTGTATCAATAGTGCCATAAAATCTTATGAAAATGGGTTAAATGTTTAAGATATCGTCCACGGCATGTATCTCATAATATGTTTATGTTTGATGTGTTTTCTACAGGGGCACGTAACCCCCACAAGGAATCTCTGCATCATTGAAATAACCTTATAGTGTCAGTTGTGCACAGAATATGTTAAATAATTCAATTACATTGTACATGTATATATATGGCATGTGTCTCATAGGTTTATTTATATTGCGTCTTCTACAGGAGAACCGTAACCTCCATGACTCAAACGAGGAGTTGAATGCCCAGCTTCTTACCAAGGCTATCGGAGAAGGGCGTTCCCTCATCAAACCCACTGATGGTCAGTCCCTGGCTCAGGAGCTTGAACATCTTACCAAGGAGGAGGTAAGAGATTGCTCAGACTCACATATTATATTAACACATGTGTGCATGCACATACACACAAACACACACACACATCAGTGGTTGAGTGGTTAGTGAATTTAGGTTTGCAAAGAATCTCAAGCAACACTGGATGGAATGGATGACCACTGCGACATGTCCTTGAGCAAGTCACTTCAACCTTAGCTCACCAGTTTTACGTCTCCTGCAACACTGTAAGGTCATTTAAGAGATGGGCTACTTTAACCCGGGCTGAGAGGGACAAAGTCCCAACAGAAAAAAAGCAGATCAACCGTGCTCAGGATCGAATTCAGGTCTTCCGCGTGACAGGCAAAGAGCCTAACCATTACACCACAGCACCGGTTATCTCACCAAGCTACTGCACAACGATTTAATCAGTAAATGACAGTTTTCATTGTTTCTCACATTATTTGCATTTTTCAGTACATTTGATGTATACATGTATTTGTAAATACTATTACAATAAAATAATGGATTGCATTTATAAAGCACATAACCCAATTACTGGCTCTATGCGCTTTAGAATCTATTATTACCCCACAGACCAAAGTCATTCAGAAATCTCCTCAACTTCCGGGGAAACATACAGTGCAAGCAGCCATTTTACAAGCGCTCAAACACAAACATACTGACAAGATCTTTCATTGTCTATATCCGGGTACCCATTCACACCTTGGTGAAGTGAGGAAAATTTGTGTAAAGTGCCTTTCCCAAAGACACAACGTCGGCCCCGAGCCAGGATTCGAACCCACAACCTTCCGATTACGAGCCTCTTAGCGTAACCACTAGACTACTGACGCCACATAAAAATGGTAGCTGAACTTCCTTACGAGGACAAGTTAAGATATGGTGATTTATTTTTTTGTGTACGTCCACTGTGTCAAACTTGGTGAATTTTTCACGGAAGTTACTGCACCAGGGCAACAATAAAATGATGGGACATGCACATGGTTCCGTCTCCGAGTCAATGACTGCAAACATCATGTCCAAGTGTTGATCGATAGTGACAGTAAATTATTCAATGACTGCATTGCACTTAGCAGTCATCCAGTCTGGAGAGGTCTTGAGACTGCCTTGCACTTTTGCAGTATTAAGGAGCCAATTTTAAGGCTCTCCACTCCCGGGGTACAAAGCTAGACTACCATGGCTCTGTAGGTTGTAAAGATTACTTGAAGGGTGCATAATCCATTTAAGTCCTTGATCAACAACAACAACATTTGTTTGTGTGTCCCCAACAGTTGCTGGAGCAGCTCAAAATGGAGCGAGACATCAATATGCGCCTCAAGCAGTACGTGGACCGCATCATCATCACCATCTTGGAGAAGAACCCCTCCCTGCTCGAGATTACCAACGCACGGTGAACACAAGAGCCAACCGATTTCTACTACTACTACTACTATGACTTCATCCGGCTACTTGGTTACTGCTCAGGCGTAGATGGGTGGGGAAAGTAGGATATCCCTCTATCCCTCTACGATCGGTACAACTTCACCACACCCAGTGCGCTTTCGTCTCCAACATATCAACAAATGCAAAGTGTCAAATGCAGTCAAGATATTCTATCTTCACAGAGAGCCAAATGACATCAACGTCGCTACGAGTGACAAAGCGGAGCTGGAAAGAACATTTTATGTATTTGAGGGTGCGAGTGTGTGTGTGTGTTTGTACAGAGATGTTTTGGGTGTGTTCTATACTGTTACGCTACTCCTGTCTCCCCAGAGTTTGAAATCCCCCCCCCTTCCCACTCCGATCCCACACGCACATGTCCTTTCACCTTTCAAGTGATCCCTTGTCCCAATGAGTTGGATTAAATTTGGGGAATCAGTTTTCCAAAACTCTGAGCTTATGAGCCTAAAGATTTGTGAAACTTTGTATCAACATTGTTTATAAGTTGAATGTACAGTCAAAACTGTCTAAGACGACCACCCAATGTCAAGAAAAAAAGTGTTCGTTGTAGACAGGTGGTCGTCTTACACAGGTGGTCCCTGAAGCAGGTTCAACTGTATTTGCATCAAGGTTGTCTGATGTACATTTTCTCTATAAATTTCCACGACTGAGGGTACACAAGATCGGTGAACCCGCGTCTGGTGTAATGGTTAGGCTCCTCGCCTATCCCGCAGTGAACCAGAGTTCCATCCCCATATTGGGAGGGCATTTCCATGTCTCTGCTGGGATGTTGTGTCTCTCTCAGCCCAGGTTGGCCCTGACCAACAGGGTTCACGTAGCCCGCCTCTAAAATCACCTTATAGTGTTACAAGGGGCATAAAACTAAAAGACAAACAAACCAAAATCTAAAATAACAAAAGGGGAACTGGGAACTGTTCATATGATCTTCATCTCACTGTGCAGTGAACTTTTTATGTTCATGGCCGTTTTGTCTAGATAGGAAGTAGAATCATCCCTCTCCTGACAGGCCGATAAGTTCCACAATTCAAGTGTTCAGGAACTCTGATCCTTCCCTTTGACCACTCGTTGTCCTTCCTCTGGGGCTCAGAGGTTTAGGCCTACCCCCCAATGTCTTTACTACTGACAGACACTGTTGATCTATCGTGTTCTCTTTGCCTACACTTTGCACATTCCAGACTACCACTGAGATATCGGAGGATGCACTCAATGAAACCTTGTGTCTTATTATGCCAAACCGCGCCAGGCTAGAGCAGTGGGAACCCTGGAGCTTCTTCGCTTGATCTCATTATCCCATTCACAATTATGTAAAAATGTTATCTACAATAAATATATGTAGAAAGGAGGTATAGAAAGGGAGTAGGAAAACAGGCCCTGAAAACCCCCCCCCCCCCCCCCCCCTCCTCCTCTATTCCTTTTCAGTGAAGGTGTAGAACCACCTCCCTCCTCTCCCTCTTTCAACACTTCATCTCTATACGAGTAGGGTTGACCCCTCTCCTTCTGCCCTTCCCCTTCCTCCATCCCTTCTTTGTGGAGGAACAGAACACCCCCCCCCCCCTCCTCCTCTTTCTCCCTTTGCCACGCCTCTTATGATATCTGATGGTAATGAAAGTGTGCAGAAGTTGACTAACTAGCCCTTATGACCCTCATCAGAACATCACTCTCAGGAAGGAAACTTCCTTCTTAAAGTCTCAGATTCCTTTACCAAGGTTGCCTTTTGTTTCATCACTTCCCATTATTTTCATCGAAAGAACAGCCATCATCTTCTGTCATTGTCATTGAAAGAAGAATTATTCTCAGCATTTTTGTTTCGGTTTAACCCCACATCAGTTGTGTTTATTAGTGGTCCTTTTGTTTGCAAATACAATTTTAAATTTCAGTTATTTTTTCAAAATACCTGTGGCACCCCTGTTTTGCTTCCCCTTCACCCCTTCACTCCCCCTCACGAACTCTACACCCCCCCCCCCCCCCCACACTTCACTCACCTTCTATTCCCAGTAACCTCACCCTTTTTCAGAATTCCACTCGTCCCCTCCTCACCCACCTCTCACTCTTCACCCCCACCCCCTCTCACCTTCTTTTCCCTTCCCCTGCCTCAGTGCCAATGGTGTGATGATAGTGATTAGTCTTTGCACCATTGCACTCAGAAGACAAGAGTTTGATCCCCCTCAAGAGGAAAATATTTTGCAGAGTGTCTCCATTTTTCTGTTTGGATTATATGGTTGCTTTTAAGCACAAGTAAGTTAACCCTATTTTTTGCTTATATTTGGTTAGCGTAGTTGGGCTTAAAAGCAACCATATACTGTTAACTCTACTTATGTCACCATGGGACAGAAAAATGTTAACTCAAACAGGTCCCAATAAAAGTAAGGTCGACTGTACCATGCATAAAAAATATTTTTTACTACAATGTTTTTGTGAGGCACCAGAATTTGAGTATTGAAACCATGAGCTTTACATCCATGAAGCCAGTATCTGTTGGTTATCCCTCTGTAGAAAGTTTAGAATGCATAGAAGGAATCTTCTATTAGTCTCGTACACTTATTTTCCTTTTTTCTCTGCTCTCTCTCGACATCTGTCAATGTTCATGTGTTTGATACTATTGAGACGAACATGGTTTGCTATGTGAAAGTTAATATTATATTTTTTACTTTTAACTATCCATGTTGAAATTATATTATTATTGTAAAGACGGAGTTATTTTAATGAACAAAGAAAGGTGCTTTCTGACGCTGGCACACGTCATAGACTGTGTGAATCATCTGCAGGTACAAAACAGATATGTCATAACTTAACAATTACATTTATTTTTTAGCTGTGCGGAGTAGTGCCCTCATTCAAGCCTTGCCCATTGATTTATATTATTCTTAAATCCATCCCACAAGGCTCTGAAAATGCCATCCTTAGAGGGTTATGAAATTATTCAACTCACAATTCCTATTTGTTTTAGAAGTAGAATGTGAACTTTCACATCCTGTCTTTAGAGGGCTCTAAAATGCTTTAAACTACAAATGTACATTTTCTATTTGTTATAGTCCTAGATGTAAAATTTGTCAAATTTTACAAGTCGTCTGTAGATGGCTCTCCAGAACAAAGTAGAAGATGGCTCTGATATGTTTCGAGCCACATTTGTTACAGAAGTAAAATATGTGAACTTTTACAGGCCAAATATTTACGGTGGGTTTTTTCACATCACAGCAGCATTTTTGGAGCTATGACTATAACAATCTTACTTGTACCTTTGGGGTTCTCATTATCTAGATGTACATGGAGAGATCACTCTTTCCCCTCTCTCTCTCTCTCTCCCTTTCCCTCTCCCTCTATCCTTGACTTTGTGTCTCTTCCCGCTCTATGTTGAGGGTGGAGTGGCTAAAGCAGCTAGAAAAGCTGGCGCATCTATGATAAGCTTCATGGAGAGGGAGAGGCGGGAGAGGGTATGGGATAACTCTCCCTGTACACCGGAATCATGTGAGCGACCCGCCCAGCGAGTCAGTTCAGATGATGTCACACGGATGACGTCCTCCGTGGGTTTTAGTATAACTGTGATAACAGGTCATTTAAGATTATATAAAGAAGCAAGTTGTTCAATATTATACATATAAAGGCCAGCTTAGCGCTGTCTTGTCCTAACCCCAAATTTTGATCAGGGTAAAACCAGGAGATTTTCATTTCTCCTTTGTGGGTCAGTGTCATACATTTGCACCTCAAAAGTTTGGAGGTAGGTCAAGACAGCGCTGATCTCACAAAAACATAAAAACTATAATGTTGTTGTTTGTTGTAACATACTATTATATTATTGTTGTTTTACTCGCTGCATGCTGTTCTGTGTGTTTTGTATCGCTTGTGTGGGCGGTGAAAGACCAGGGTTTGAGACTGACTCGCCAAGTTCAGGGACAACTGGCCTCAGTTACTTAATGAAGGTTTTTTACTTTATCAATGGGGACTCAAGTTTTTAACTGACTTTGGTACAAGAGATGACGATTGAGTGGGGAGTGGGGGGGAGGGAATCAGGGGGCCAAGGGAAGTCCTCTCTTGATTTTGCAGCTATGCTTGTATGAAAAAGGATTATTTATAATAAAAAGAAGGCTAAGACAGCCAAAGATGCTGACGCCTCTATAAACAACTAACTTTAAACTTTTTTAAAGACTATAATAAAAGAACTTTTACCTGATTGTCTCCGCTAACCACAGACACACTCTATATTTTATATCAGACACACCCATTTACATCACCATATTATATAGGCCCTATGTATGATATGCACACATAGTAAACCACTCCGGTGTGAAAAAGTACAGTCAGCCACAGGTGAGTTGATGTCGTAGAGGTAATGAAAAAGAGATGAACTCTTACAAATTCTTTTTTATTGGTCTTATAAAGATTGGGTTGGATTTGTTCTGTAACTTATTGTCCTGGAGCAGTCCGTTAATTCTCTCTATATTCTCAATATGACCAAAATCTGAGGAATAACCCATTTGATCAGCTCGCCTCACATTTGGTTGATCCTGACAATCTCTCCTGATACAGTAGTCTACACCTACGGTCCCGGTGCTTGGGAGCAATGAAACCGCGGGACCTTAGGCGAACGGGACCCTAGCGAAATTAACAAGGGGAAGAGTAGGGAAAACTCGGCGTAGACCGTTTCACACCCTGGCGTGATCCCGTCGGGGCAGACAATGCAGCCTACGTCCTACCCCCCCCCCCCCCCCCTCCTTATCATGCTTAACATTAGAGATTTGATACTCACAAATGACTAGTTGGGCCCAAGTCAAGGACAGTAATGTGAACAGTGATAGCGCATGCACCCGAGTCCCTATTTAGTAAAATATTTCCTGAAATGCTGGACCTTAGGGGTGACTTTTACACAGTATAAAGTTCTGTTTTCTTAAAAACTGTGAGACTTTAAGCGAACCGGGACCAAAAGCAGTGGGATCTTAGGCGTAGACTACTGTAGTTGTATTTCTGCATTCTTTACCACCTCTGTATACAAGCTGATGCTCACCTATGTGTGTGGTGTAATGGTTAGACTCTTTGCCTATGTCACAGGAGATGGGAGTTTGAATACTGCATTGGAAAAACATCAGTGTCCCTCTCTCAGCCCAAGTTGGCCCTGACAAGCAAGGTCGAAGTAGGCCGCCCCTTAAGTGACATCTCAGTGCTACTGGGGCGTAAAGCCAAAACCAAATACCTATCAGCTCAGCTGAAGAGCCACTTACTTTTTCACCCGTGTGAACCCACACTTTCACTTTAGGACATGCGTGCATACATATAACTTTTGCGTCTCATCACACACATACAGATAACACCCGATGCCAAAATGACCTTATAGTGTCATGGAGCCGTAAAACCCCAAACAAACAAACAAGGAACACAAATATGTGTCTGGTCTTTCAAAGGACTTATCGTCTCATTGATTTTGCTGCCCAGTGACCCCTGCATCCCCCTCCCCCTTCCTCCAGCAATATAATATTTCGTCAGCGCATGTATACATGAAGGTTTTGAATGCTGAAACTGATAAATGCTGTTCTCTCAGTTTAGTAAATAATACCAGCACAGAATGCTGTTAGATAGTTGCACACTGTTGGAGGGGTTCATCTAGTGCTATATCCCTCTATGGTAACTCCTTCGAAAGAGTTTTTACTTGGGTTGACATCCTGTTTTCAATTTATAAAAGGCATCTGTGGTTAGGCTCTTTGCCTGTCTTGCAGAGAACGGGGTAGTAATCCCAATGTTGGACGGTCATCTCTGTCTCTCTGCAGGGTTGTTGAGTGCCTCTCAGCCCAGGTTGGCCCTGACAACCAGGGTGGAAAATAACCGGACTCTAAAATGATCTAACAGTGTTGTAAGGGGCGTAAAAACAAAAGTCAACCATATAGGGACATTATTGGTTTTTGCATTTAAACCTTTCTCATGAGAAGTCATGCAAGTTTGTGTTGTAAGTGTTATATTCTGTTGTTTTGCCGTAAGACGTTCACTCTCTCTCTATGTCTGTCTGTCTCTCTCTCTCTCTCTCTCTCTCTCTCTCTCTCTCTCTCTCTCTCGCTCTCTCTCTCTCTCTCTCTCTCTCTCTCT
>JAUKPP010283222.1:0-10555 GCA_032273245.1 Phyllaplysia taylori
CAAAATTCAAAATTAATCCCTACCCAAAAATACTTTGGAATGGTTCTGGGCGCCGAAATGACCTTATAGAGTTTATGCAGCCCTAAAACCCTAACCAAACCAAAAACAAAAAATCAATACCAAACAATCTGTCTTAACAGCTGGCAGTTTGGGGTTTAGGTTTTCCCCCTTGTTTGTGTGTAGTTGTTTCTGGTTGTTATTTTGGCTGGTTTTAGTGGCTATTTTGGTTGCTCTTTCTGCTAATTATATGATAAACTACACTATCTCAGTACGTTGTCCTCATTTATTTCCGTCGCTAATTCATCTGTAAGGAAAGTGACACTGGTTTGGTTTGGTTTTGGTTTAACGCCCCATGCAACTCTGTAAGGTCATTTACGAGGCGGGCCCTCCGAATTTTACCTCCATCTCCGATAGGACGGGGGTCGGAGCCATGAAAACTCCGAAAAAATCCCGGGGCTCGAACCCGGGACCTTCCCATCTGTAGGCGGGCGCACTACCGCTCGGCCATCGACGCCCCCAGTGACACTGGTATTATCGCTGCCCAATTGTTGGTGGCCAAGTGCCTACTCGATTTGCTCCAAAGCCGCTGAATGGGTCTTTACCAAACTGAGTCTACTTCGAGTGTCTTATTCATAAAAACCTTCTTTTCAGATAAAAACCACTTAAAAGAGACAAATACACCATCCAAATTTGGACTATAATTAATGTCTTATTCATTAAAAACACATTTTCAGATTAAACCACTTTAAAGAGACACTACAGACCACCCTAGTCTGGACTATACTTAATGCCTTATTCATAAAAAAAAAGGATGTCTTCGGATAAAACCAGTAAAATCTGGACATAATTAATGTTTTATTCTTTAAAAAAAGAATCACTTTAGATAGATAAAAAACAGACCATCCTGGTCTGGAATATAATAGATCTTACCATAGCTTGAGTTCAAAGTCCGATCCTCACATGCTTCGTTCATAGGCGTATCTCATTAGCTTCGTCAATATGGCATAAACAGGTAATGAGAATCAAGTTTTTACTAACCGTAAAGTATATAAAATTTTCGACGTGCCGACTTCATTGTTGTATTTTTATTCATTGTATTTATATTCAGAATAACATGTTCTGTTCTAAGTAAGGCGTGTAAATAAGTATAGAAAAACGTAATCCTGTTGTGACAATTTTTTGCAAACATTTGTGTTAAATTGAGCAAAAATCCATGCACTACTTTCACAGAAAGTCGAGCAAAAACTACGCCGCTAATCATTGGACAGCTCATTACACAAGAAGAGTTGTCCCCCCTAGCGGTCTGTGGACATGATCTATTATTATGGAAGCTTTCATCCTCTGTGAGAAAAATGAAGGCTAATAGGGGACGCAACCCCTGAGTAATCAAATACAAAGGCAAACAAATAAACAAACAATAATGTCAGAGAAAAAAAATACCACGAACAAAAAGAACCCAAAAATCAATTAAAAGCGACTTACTTTCTCACTTTTTGCATAATTTCCGTACGTCTGCATGCCCTCACGTCGTTTGTTCGCACACAAGCACTCACTAAAAGTAGATAACAAGCAAACAGAAAGATGTTTTAAAAAACAAAACAAACAAACAAAAACACCTAAAAGAAGAAGAGCAATAAGAAAAACAAACTTGCCTTACTTTCTTACTAAATGCAGTTAGCTCTGTCTTCCTGTCTTTTCATCGGCCACTTCTAACGTCTGTCTATTTGTCTACAAGGTTATTCAGTTCATTTCATAAACACATTATCATGGCATCACACCACACATTATTTATTGCATTATCTTGCAATCCTTGCATTTTCGTTATTATTGTTGTAATTTCGAGCAGAATTGATCACAATGTGGTGCCATAGAGTTATTTTTGTTAACAGTGTTTTAGTAAGCGACGAAGGTTGATTTATATTATTATGTTATCGGTGCATTGTCAGTCCTGAAATACATCTCTCTTTCTGCAGCGATTCGTTCTTCTCAAGCCAGTTTGGCCATGGCTGGCACGGTCGAGGTATCTCGTCTCTTAAATGAGCATACAGCGTTGCAAGAGACGTAAAAAAAAAGACCCAACCAATCATACCCTGCATACTACACAAACCAATAGGCTACTATTAAGATCAACCATGTCGCTCAAGTCCGCTTCAGCAAATTCTATGACGAAACGACCACTGATTTGAAAACTCCTCGCCCTTTGTAATACACATTTATATCACCATAAAAGATAACATGTTAGCATTTCCTGTGGTCGGCGCCTAAGAGCTTCTTATTGTGTGATGGGTGGTTGTCAAACGGAGATGAGGAAGATTTGCTTTTCTCCCCTAAATTCTGGACGAGTTTGTGCATTGAAAGATATAACGAGAATATCTGTTCAATTTGCTTGTTAATATTCATCGTGTCGAATAGTCTACGTTAGCCTTAGGCTTTTCAAAATATCTAGTCTAAAACAGCTGAGGCTGGCGCCTCTATAAATAACCCACTCCTTACTAAATTTCAAAATATCCATATTCATTCTTGATCCCGACGAGGATGAAAGTGGCTCTCCAACAGAGATACTGCAATATGGGATCCCAAAGGATTCGAAAGAGTTTGTAATGCGTGTTTACAATATTTCTATTCATGATGTTCCCATTGAACTTGATGATGGCAGGTGTCCTGTCGTAAATTTGTTCATCTCACACACATTGAAGGTCTTCCATTTTGTCATTAAACTATCATGAAGCATGTCAAAAATATCTGAAGTCTGGTTGAGTATTGTAATTTTCATAACTGTTTGTAGTCTTGATCCACACCACTTGTGAGTTCTTTAATAATTCTAAAAGGTATTAAATTTTAATTAAGCGTATCTGCAATTGTACCGTGAAGAAAAGGGAGTGATACTATTTATGTAAATTTTCGCTTTAAAAAAATTTAAAAAATGCGGTTTACCTTTGGACAGCACAATTTGGCCTTCAGTTTTTGCTCCTTGCTGCAAACTGATATATATATTTTTTTTAAATTTCGCACACTCTATATAATTTAGCAAATGTTTGCCTAACATTGCTCAATAACAGGCTTAATTTCTCATTGATGTCCCACTTCTTCTATCTTAGATATCATCTTCGTTATTTGACTTTCTTGTGGGATTTTCTTTTACCCTCTCTATCCCCGATCTTCTTGTCTGAAAATACTTTTAATATGCTAAAACATTTCAGATCATGGTTCAGTTTACCATATCATGGTAGTCCGCCATTAATTTAAGGCCTGCCCGACCTAGCTAGCTATTGAGCATAGCAAAGCCTCCCCCCCCCCCCCTTCCCCCATCCTCCAACGATCTTCGACTTCCTCGCTCCAATGTTCGAGGTCAACAGAGGAGTTCGTCGACCTTTTCGTTCCCCCGTCCACCCACAACAATTTACATCATTAGCCTTGATGCCACTCTCTTTTAGAGTTACTTCCACCCTGTCTGTCAGTCCCAGGGCCAACCCGGGCTGATCGGGGCGGTACGTCCCAGCAAAAAAAACATAGAGATACTCGTATTGAAAAAACTCTCACACGTCGGCATTGAACTCGCGTCCTCTGCGAGGTATGCGAGAAACCCAACCAGTACACCAGAGCAAGTATGCCCATGTCGCAGGCCAGACTGTGCTGTTCCGCATATCTCGCGGGCCAAAGCGACTAAAAGTTGGGCAAAATCATATTTAAAATACTAATGCCCCAAAAAGTAGACGGAGAATGACACTACATAACATGTGTATTATTGTGACAGGCGTGTTGTGAGATGAATATTTTAGTTCTTTGCTTACGGCCGGACCAAAACAATTAATTTAGGCTTTCGAGATAGACGCACTTCGGCCCACAACCATCAATAACTACAAGGTTCACTCGTGTTTGGCCCGCGGGCTGTAGTTGCCCAAGCCTGCATCACACCACTGACACCGGTAAAAAAGAACTTGTTAAAGTGCTCGTCATAATTTCGGTTGAGTTCAATGACACGATGTCAGTCCTCTCATCTTCCACAGGGGTTGGCCTGTGCAATGGAGAAAACAGACGATCAAATTAATAGTTCGTGTCATCGACCTCTGAGCCAAAACAGAAAGAAAGATGCCAGCAAGCCGTTCGAGGACAGGCTACTTCGACCCCGGCCTGTCAGGGCCAACTTGGACTGAGACAGATGCTTACCCAGCAGAATCACGGAGATTATTACACTCAATCAAAACAACTGCTCAGCGCGGGCCTTGAAATCTCGTCCTGTGCGTGATAGGCGGAAAACCTAACCATTACTCCGCAGACGCGGGTACCTTCGGTAGGCCAAGTATCTTGTGCATCGAGAAAGCTAAAACAGATGATCTAATAGACAATACCTGCCATCGCGCTCGACCGAGCCAAAACATGAAGGTAGATGAAAGCGAGGAAGCGTTTTATAACTCTACAACAATGAAACTGCTTCTCTCCATCCCCAATTCGAATTTGTGATATCTATATTACTTAATTAAAGTGTTCTTGTCATATACTGGATTTCATAGAAAAGTGAAGATGCGGTGAATTAGATGAATAACGATAGTTTCGAGGTTGGAGTGACACCAACATTCTTTTTATTGTTTTGGGTAGGTTCAGAAAATCGCGGAAAATAGATGTTTGTTACCCATCATGCGCTCAAGTGCAACGAGATCGAAAAGAGGCCGTATGCACTAATATCTACATCTGGTGTAGTTTGGATGCGACACATTGCTACATTCAATACAGCTTGGTGCATACCAGGGCAGGTCTGAGGCAATTATTTCGAGGTTCGAGCGACATCGTCTTTCTAATGTAGTTTTGAGCAAGTTCAGAAAATAACTGGAAACAGATTTTTGTTGCCGGTAGTCATGATGCGCTTAAGTACCAGCTCTCATGCGACCCCCCGCGTCTGAGCTGGTGTAATGGGTACCGCGGTTCGCTCTTCGACAATCACATAGGATCGGAGTTCGAGTTCGATCTCTACGTAGGGCGAGCATCTCCGCGCCTTGGCTTGGATGTTGTGTCCTTTTCAGCCCGGTTTGGGTCGAAGTAGCCCGCATCTTTAATGATATCATATTGTTAAAAAGGTGGAAAAAACAAAACCAAAGCAAATTTCAAGTGGCCATGTCGAGGAGGTCAAAGAGACCGGCATCTCAACTATTCTTTAGAGCAAGTTCAGAAAATCATGGTATACAGAAACCAACATTGCTCAACACGAACTTGAATACAACTTAATACAAGAGTTCTTATTCTGACAGATTTCCCAAAAGATTCTCCTCATAAAAAGAAGACGATAATGTTATTGCTCTTCACAAAAGATAAAAACGTGAGAATAAATCTACCCCTATTTAAATCTTTTTTTAATAAAAACATTAGATTTTATATTAATTTTATCGACAGGTGAAGGTATTTAAAGGCTACGACATGTATGACGTAAAATTGCACCTGGATTCTACGTAAAAAATAAATTCTCTTGTGTGTTTCCATCAAAATGTCGTTAGGACTTAGCGGGCACGTAAGGCTGATATAACATCAAATACCAGCACAGTTAAAGGATTGCGTCACCTGGGAAAAGAATTTGACAATAGGCTTTGGGGAATTTTATGGCGGTGTTAAAATTAAATGAGCTTAACGTTATTATTTCATTTCTTTCCATTTTGTGTTGTTATTATTATTATTATTTTTGGTGGGGGTGATGGTGCTATTGGGGGGCGTCGATGGCCGAGCGGTAGTGCGCCCGCTTACAGATGGGAAGGTCCCGGGTTCGAATCCGGGTAGGATCCCCCCTGGATTTTTTCGGAGTTTTAATGGCTCCGACCCCCGTCCTATCGGAGATGGACGTAAAATTCGAAGGTCCCGCCACGTAAATGACCTTAAAGAGTTGCATGGGGCGTTAAACCAAAACCAAACCCAAACACAGGGTGTTATTGGTTTGTTGTTGATTGATAATGATGTATTAATGATGATAATGAGGAGGAGGAGGAGGAGGAGGATGAGGAGGAGGAGGAGGAGGAGGATGAGGAGGAGGAGGAGGAGGAGGAGGAGGAGGAGAAGAAGATAGAAGGGGGAGGAGGAAAAGGAGGATCAGAAGGAGGAGGGAGAGGAGAAAGAACAGGAAAAGGTAGCGGAGGATGATGATGATGATGATGATGAGGAGGAGGAGGAGGAGGAGGAGGAGGAGGAGGAGGAGGAGGAGGAGGAGGAGGAGGGGGAGGAGGACCAAGGACCTTTCTGTGTTTCCCACCAAATAAGCAGTCTCCGTTAAGATATGCCAAGCTGTGAGGTTGTGGCAGCCTGACAGTACCTTACTCTCAGGGGAGTTTTTTATTTTGGTTTTTATTGTACTGTTCCTTTCAAAACTGCAAGGCCATTTTTTAGACGGTTTCAAGGAGTATAATATCATGGTCTTTCCTGAATTAGTCAATGCCAAAGTGCAATACAGGCGCAAGACTGATATCTGTAGCATAATAGTTAGCCTCTGCCTATCACGCAGAAGACGGGAGTTCGACACCTGGATTTGGTGAGGGAAATTCGTATAAAGTGCCTTTCCCAGGGACACAACGTCAGGCCGGAGTTGTGATTCGAACCCGCACCCTCACGGCTACGAGTCCGGCAGCCTTACCACTAGGCCAACGACACCACGACGAAAAAGGTGTTCGTCCAATGTGAGGATCGAATTCCCATCCTCTGTGTGATAGGCGAAGAGCCTAACCATTACATCACAGACACCGGTTTTTCTTTCTCCTTCACTCAATGTGGGAGTTTTAAAGCATTACTTGATCACGTGAAACAAAATGTGCGGTCGTGAGTTTGAACGTGTGACGGAAATTACAATAAGAATAACAATGATAATAATAATAATAATGACTGTATTTAAACAGCACATATCCATCCCCGCTTGAAATCAGACTCTATGCACTTTACAGTCAATTACTACCCCAGCAGACCAAATCATTCAGGAACCTCCTCTGCTTCCTGGGAAGAATACAGTGCAAGCTGCCAATTAACAGGCGCTAAAGCACTAACATACTACGGACAAGATCGTTCACTGTCAAAAGCCGGGTACCCATTTACACCAGGGTGAAGTGAGGAAAATTCGAGTAAAATGCCTTTCCCAAGGACACAATGTCGGGTCCGAGCTGATATTCGAACCCGCAACCTTACAATAACGAGCACATGACTAAAACAGAGTCAAAGTACAGAAAAAGAGAAACGCGAATTTCCGTTTCCCACTATAAGCACGAGGTGTCGCTCTTTGTTTCCGGGGACACTTTATTCGGCGAGTGAATCGTCTATAGGAGTACAGTGTCTGTGATTGCACTTCGCAGTCATCAGGAGAGGTCGTGTGACTGCATTGCACTCTTGCAGTGTCTATATATATATTTTAGAAGATGGGGGTGAATGTGTCACCCTTCAGACTAAACTATACAAGCTACAGACTTTAATTTTTTTTTTACATAGATGGCATTTGCCACTAGGACGATGAAGTTTATAATTAAAAATATTTTGGTTGAAGAATATATTATTCTTAAGAAATAAAAAACTGCATTGCTATATAATGCCTTTATTTTACCCTGTTTGCTTCGTTTCTTCTAGCATTCCACCATTTTAATAGTTCGACACGAGTGCGCCACGCAACTTCCCCGCACGCCCTGGCGTGAACTCAAAACACTCATGAGTGCATGCAGCCTTTTTTCTTATTTCCATTTCCATGGGCCTGAAGAAGACAGGGGTCCTGTTGCCAGTTTGCTCACTCCATATATATTTCACTTTTCGTCATTTCATGAGGGCATAGGCCTACTAGAAGTACATGTATCAATAAAATTACAGTATACTGTTTATTGAGGTTGTGGTGTGTGATTAAGGTAGGGAGTATGAGGAGAATGTGAAGACGGGAGAGGGGACAGGAGGAGGAGGGGGAAGAAGGGAGAGAGGATTGGAGTGCGAGGGGACGGAGGAAGATGGGGGGGGGGGGGGGAGTTGTGGCCGAACTGTTTGTTAAGTTATGTTCTTTAGGAAGTAGAGATAGAGAGTACAAGTTTCCATGTTGATGCAACATCCAATAATCGTATACTAGGGTAACGTGGTCCCCACCTATTAAGTAGGGGATTGGGGTTCGTAAATTGTCGGGAGATTTTTGTTCTTGAGGGAGCGAAACAGCGAGAGAAATATTGAAGCGGAGAGCCCTATTGATTTACGAAAGACAACTAAAGAGAGAGGGAGAGCGAGAAATAGAGAGCGAGAGAAAGGGCAAACAGAATGGGTGTGCACTGGTTAGAGAGATAGCGTAAAACTAACCATATTTCCTTCCAAAGAGAGGGGGCATGGTGTGAAAAAGCCCTTCCTCCAAGCTTCTGGCTTTTACTATTAAGGGGCCAGTTTTAACACTCTCCACTCCCGGAGTAGGTCGTGAAGACTACTTGAAGGGTGAAAAACCCATATCATTCACTGACTGACAACAACAACAACAACAACAACAACAACAACAACAACAACAACATCAACGTCCCTTGAGGCACTTTAAGGTCATTTAAGAGACGGGCTACTTCGGCTATGCCTGTCAGGACCTACCCGGGCTGAAAGGGAGATACCATCCCATCAGAAGGACGCTGATGCTCGTTCAAAGTAGGGATCGAACTCCCATCCTTGGAGTGATAGGCCAATAGCCTGACCATTACATACCGGTATAACAGACGCGGGTCTGTACCGGCGCTTTGGTGTAATGGTTCGGCTCTTCGCTTATCATGCGGAAGATCCGAGTTCGATCTCGAGCATCAGAGATCTGGGCTTTTTTCTGCTGGGAAAACCTGGTAAATATGGGTTTTTTTAAAAACAAGTTTGTCCTATTTTCTCCTTCACTAAATGTGGAATTTGGAAATCATTAATCGATCATGTGAAACAAAATTACGGTTATGAGTTTGAACGAGTGAAGGAAATAATACACAATAAGGAACAAGTCGTTAGAAATATTCCATTCAGCGTTTCACATTTTTTTTCTCCGCTCTTTTGTTGCAATTGTTTCGTATGGTTTATAGTTTTAAGTCCCTTGCTACACTGTAATGTCAATTAAGAGACGGGCTACTTAGGCCCTGCCTGTCAAGGCAAACTGGGACCAACTGAGAGCGAGACAGCATACCAATGGAAAGACGAAAATGCTCGTGCAATGTGCGGATTGAACTCCCAGAAGCCGGTTTGTCAGATTTTCTCCTTCCCTCAATGTGGGATTTGGAAAGCATTACGCGATCACGTGAAACAAAATGTGCGGTTATGAGTTTGAACGTGTGACGGAACACTAAGGAACAAGTCGTTAGAAATCTTACACTCAAATGTTTCACATTTCAACATTTTTTTATCGACCATATGATATCCCCGAGCAAAAGCAACATCATGGAACACAAGTGTTAAACTTTTCACATTAAATTCATTCTTTTCTTTGGAGATTCGGTAGGCGCAATGCATTATTTTTTGCATAACAAAACTTTACGAGAGATAAGGGAAAGCAACTTTTTTGTCAGAATCTAGCAAACATCACTCTATACAAGCCTTGAAAGGCTTTGAACGTATATACGATTTTCTAGTTGGCCGATCACGTGACTTCTTTTATGCTCTTTCCTCTCGGGAGATTTTTTACGCCATAAATCAACGTGAATAATCATCAGAATTATAAAGACTGAAAAACAACTCCGTTTTCGGATCAACGTATCAAAATTAGCAATGGCCCTGCGTGCATGTCTTTGTCCAGTAGGGTTCGTTTCTAAAGAAGATTTTACTTTTTAATAAAAGAGAAACAACTTATTCGCTTAATTAGTCGCGTTGGGGGCGTGGCGGTGTCATTCACGTAATGTTTCATCGTGGGAGTGGGTGATATAACATAGGAGAAAGAGCTTGGTTTGGCTACCAGTTTCACGTCCCCTGCAACACTGTAAGGTCATTTAAGAGACGGTCTACTTCAGCCCTGTCTGTCAGGGCCAACCCGGGTTGAGAGGGAAAAAATCCCACCAGAAAAAAACCCAGATCGTCCGCGCTAGGGGATCGAACTCGGGACCTCCGCATGACAGGCGAAGAGCCTAATTATTACACCACAGGGCCGGTGGAGAAAGAGCGACAGAAGAGTCCACAGGTGTCAGGAACGTTACGTCAGCTTGTTCTCGTGCCTTTTACCATCACAAAGATCTTGGACTTTGGAAAATACGAAACAGGAGAAAAGAAAAGAGAAAAGAACAAGAAAAGAACAAAAAATCAAGAAAATGAAAGGAAAAGAATAGAAAACACAAAATAGGGAACGAAAAAAATAATATCGAGCAAATGTACGTCATGCTCTCATAGTGGAAGCTCTTAATACAAGAAGATTAATGATGCACATATTCTGCATATTTATGATAATATAAGGCCTGCCAAAGTGTCCACATAGGAGTACATCAGGACCGGAAGTTACGTCTCTTGATGCCGTACACCCTCGGGAAAATCCATAACATTAATTGCGAATTAACCAACAGAACGAATGAAGGGACGTTTTTTTTTTTCAATACTCCCCCCCCCCCCCCTCTCCCAAAAAAAGCAGAACTCCCCC
>JAUKPP010283233.1:0-20449 GCA_032273245.1 Phyllaplysia taylori
TTTTTCTCCCCCCCCCCCCCCCCCCCCCCTCATGGTAGTAATATCTCAAAACTGCAAATTTTGATGATGCGCCCCTTTGGGAAATGGGCGGCAATGTGATTCAAGAGGCCAGGTAAGTTTTCCTGTAAAAACGAATGTCTCGTTTGGCTTAATGAAAACAGATTATAAGGTCATCGACTCTGCTTTCTTCAAGTGAGGGACATGAGCTACATAATAAAATCATCATCATTAATATTATTACAATTGAACTTACATTTTGAACAAATATCCCAGCTTTTATTTTGACTTACGTGACATAAAACATAACTACAGTATGTTTGTTTACACAATGCATGTATGTATTCCTGTCATGTGATTTTATTTATGGCAATTAAATGTGATAAATCAGAAAATTCCTGTTTTAAAGATTTATTATTCATTTTCTTATATAGTTTGTTTGTTTATTTGCTGTGGCGTCGGTAGTCTAGTGATTAGGCTGCCAGACTTATAATTATAATGGGAAGGTTGCAGGTTTGAATCCCAGTTCTGCCCTGACGTTGACTCCCTGAAAAACACTTTTCACAAACATTCCTATCTTCACCCAGGTGTGAATGGATACCCGACTATAGACAGCGAATGATCTTGTTTGTATGTTAGTGCTTTAGTGTCTGTAAAATGGCAGCTTGCACTGTTTTATGCTTCCCAGGAAGTTGTGAAGGTTTCTGAATGACTTGGTCTGCTGGGGTTATAATTGATTGTAAAGCGAATAGAGTCTGCTTTCGGGATAGGAATATGCGCTATATAAATGCAATCTATTATTTAAAGATTTTTTTGGTACAATGCTGTAAAATCCTTTCAGCTCCAGGAAACAGATTGGTTCAATAATAACATATTAAAGGGTTTCTTGACAGAACAAAAATACATTATGTCCAGCTGATGGTTTGGTTGGGTTACCAGTTTTACATCCCCTTCAACACTGTAAGGTCCTTTAAGAGACGGACTACTTGGACCCTGCCTGTCAGGGCCAACCCGGGCTGAGAGGGAAAAAATCACAGCAGAAAAAACAACAGATCGTCCGCGATCGGGGATCTAACCGGGGTCTTCCGCATGCAAGTTGAAGAGCCTAACAATTACACCACAGCGCCGGTTTGTCCAGCTGAGATAAGCAGTTACTATTGAAACCTCAGCACAGAAGTCTTCGCCCAAGGTCCTGGTGCTTGGAAGCAATGAAACCGTGGGATCTTAGGCGAATTGGAACCTCACCAAACCATCAAGGGGAAGACTTTGGAAAACTTGACATGAACCATTTCACACCTTGGAGTGATCCTGTCGGGGCAGACGTTGAAGCCTACCCCTAACCCCTCCTCAACTAGCTTAACAAAAGAGATTTGATACTCACGATGATAGTGGATGACTAGTTACGTCAAGGACAGTAATATGAACAGGGATAGCTCGTGCACCCGGGTCTCTGTTTAGTATATTTTCTGAAATGCTGGACCTTAGGCAGTTTACTCCTCTTTCTAAGCGGGACCTTAGGGGTGACTTTTACTTTTACTTAGGCGGAGCGTCCACTGACCTGCTTTGTCATTTGCACGCCAGGCTCATCTATATGATATATACATATGAGCCTGGCCTGCAACTGACAAAACAGGTCAGTGGACACTCAGCCTTAGTCAAATTTATTTGTTCTTAAACTGTAAGACCTTAAGTGAACCGGAACCAAAAACGGTGGGGTCTTACATATAGACTACTGTGTTGTTACGTACCTGGGCGATTAAAAAAAAGAATGACCCACTTCTATGATGAATACACAAATTTTTATTAGATAAAGGAAAAGCAATAGCAAACTTGAACCAAGTTACAAGTATTGTAGGCTACTCAAAATGAACTTCTATTTCTGATCTTACAAATGTTCAATGCCACCACCACCATAGCATAGGCAACACCATTGCAATAAGAGAATTCATCCCACACTATGCATCATAGATACATGTAAAACATGTCTGGGATTAATTTCCTTATCGCATTGATATTGTCCATGCTGCTGGTGGTGTCCAGATTGAACGTTTTGGTTACGTTTGGTTACCAGTTTTACGTCCCCTGCAACACTGTACAGTCATTTAAGAGACAGGTTACTTCGACCCTGCCTGTCAGGGTCAACCCGGACTGAGAGGGAAAACATCCCAGCAGAAAAAAACCTAGTTCCTCCGCGACCGGGGATCGAACTAGGGTCTTCCGTATGATAGGCGAAGAGCCTAACCATTACACCACAGCACCAGTTAATTTACACTACACATGTAAAACATGTCTTGGATTAATTTCCTTATCGCATTGATATTGCCCATTCTGCTGGTGGTGTCCAGATTGAACGCTTTTCAGACAAGAAATAAAATACATGAACTTGGGACTTGGTGAGAGTTTCCCATTGCTTTTTCTAATAAACACATTACATACTGCAACATAAAATAGGGTCTTTCTTTCTTAATCGCTCTGCACTTGTGAGGGATCTTTGAATACGCTCTCTGTGACATCTCAACTCCACAAGCAAATACATGTAATTTTATCCTGAATTTGCCCACCAGTCGGTATTGATTATGGTGAAATTGTGCAACAGCAGTGCATTAAAAATAATGTTCACTCGATGTGAATTGTTTTTAGATGGGATTGTTCATCCATTCTTTTGACTGATTGGGTTTTGGTTTAACGCCCCATGCAACTCTGTAGTGCAAGGTCATATACGAGGCGGTACCTCCGAATTTTAGGAAAAGATATTCGATTACAATTAGGGACAAATTAATCATTTAATGGTCAAACTTTCTTCTGCAGGTAGAGTTGTGTTTGTACTTTTTTTGTTTGGTTTTAAAGTCCCTTGCAACACTGTAAGTAGGTCATTTAAGGGATGGGATACTTCAACCCTGCCCGTCAGGGTCAACCCGGGCTGGCTGAGAAGAACGAGAACAGATAGCAGAAAACCCCAGACCATCCGCACATGGGTTTGAACTCGGGTCTTCAGGGTGATAGGCAAAGAGCCTAAACATAAATTGACCCATAGATACCCCTGTCCATACTTGTGGTAGGTCACTGATAGAACTCTCCAAACCCAATTCCACTCAGTTACATTATTCTTCGCAAATGAGTACCGGCGTCTGCGGTGAAATGCTTTGACTCTTCACCTGTCATGGGGAAGCCCCGATGTTTGTTGGTTTAGTTACCAGTTTCACCTCCCCTGCAACACTGTAAGGTCATTTAAAGAGACGGGCTACTTCGACCCTGCCTGTCTGGGCCAACCCAGGCTGAGAGGGAAAAAATCCCAGGATAAAAAAAAACAGAGATCGTCGGCACTCAGGATCGAACCAGGGTCTTCCGCCTGACAGGCGAAGAATCTAACCATTACACCACAGTGCCGGTGAAGCCCCGAGTTCAATCCCTCATGCGGACAAGCATCTGCGTCTTTCTGCTGGGATTCATCCTTCTCAGCCTGAGTTTTCCAGTTTTACGTCCCCTGCAACACTGTGACGTCATTTAAGAGGTCAGGGCCCACTAGGGCTGAGAGGAAGAAATCCCAGCAGACAAAAAAAGCAAACCAGATTGTCCGTGCTCGGCATCGAACTTGGATCTTCCGCATGACAGGCAAAGAGAAGAGCCTAACCATTACACCACAGCGCCAGTAATCAGGGTCACATGGACATGCTCATAATACATGCAATTGCCCAAGCCATATTTGTGACATTTTGAGATTTCTTGCCTAAGCAACTGAACACATCACTTTGCAAGTTCTTTAGAATGCCCGAGCCACGGCATTGATGTAATATTTTTAAAATGTTACTGAAAAAGAAAAATACGGCCCTGGTGTTCTGAAATTGAAAGTTTTACGTCATTTTTCTAATCTATGAAAAATGACTTGGTAATTATGTTATGAGCGTGACAAATTCTTTCACAAAAACTGAGCAACTCCATAAAAGTTTTGAGTATCCATACATACAAAGTTTATTCATTTAAAAAACCCAATGGGGTGGAGCACATGATTTACTTATGAAGATCATTACAACACAGAGCATTTATCTGGCTGTCCTCGGTACACAGAGAAACACTCCCACCCACCCAAACAAAACAACTACCCGGGCCCCTCATCCCCCCAATACCTGTGCAAAATGTCATACAATTGTTCCAAGGCCAAACTCAGGTTTTTTCAATGTACAAAACTTTTAACAAATGATCCTGCTCTGACATGGTGATTGGATTGGTTAGGTTACCAGTTTTACATCCCTTGCAAGACCACAAAGTCATTTAAGAGAAAGGCTACTTCGACCCTGCCTGTCAGGGCCGACACAGGCTGAGAGGGACAAATCCCAGCAGAAAAGCGCAGATTGTCTCCACGTGGGATTGAACTCGGGTCATCCGCATGATAAGCGAAGAGTGTAACCATCACACCACAGATGTGGGTAACATGGTGTAGAAATACAGTAAAACCTCAATGTAGTCTCCCCTTTGACTATACATTTTTCAAGTTCTTTCAACTAAGGTATGTTACATCAGGCAATGAGCAAACAATACGGAACAGTGCCACCCTCTCAGCAAAAATAAGAGTAACATCTGACAATGTTCTTGAACTTCAGATAAACCAAAACACATGTGTTGAAAGCGTTATTTTGGTAATGATGTGTGGAAACTGGTGATGTGTTGTTTTAGATACCTACTACTGTGAAATTCTTTAAAAAATTCAGAAATAAATAATTACTTCAATTATTAAAGTTATCAGCTGAAAATACACTTTACGGACATAGATAAAACTTTTAGAGAGGGAAAAAACTCGGGATTAAGAAACCATTAACATTGTAGCCAAGAGCCCACTTAATCAATGGTATTTCCTATTGAGGTTTTACTGTATCTACAATTGCATTACTTCTTCCTCAGGACGGGAAGGGGAACTAACATTATCCCCTTATTTCTCAGGAAAATAGAAACAGACCATAAAATAATCATGTACAGCAGACTTCAGTTAGCGTGAACCCCATAGCCTAAAAGGTAGAGGAAAAAAAACAAAAAACCTAGCCCATATCAAATTAGTTGATTTGGTTTGGTCTAATGCACCTTGCAACACTGTAAAAGGTGAGACCTCCAAATTTTTCATCCATCTCCAATAGGACGGGGTTGGAGCCATCAAAACTCAGAAAAACTCCTGATGGGTTCATCATCTCAGGATTCAAACCCAGGACCTCCTAATTTGTAGATGTGCACACTATCGCCTGGCCACAACGACCCTCAAATTCAATGTAAAATGAAGCTACCTTTCAGCTTCGCCAACAAACCAGCGAAGAGATGGTTGTGTTCCCCTAGTTTATCACTTTAAAACAACTATCATTCTCATCACTCCTGGCACTTGCAGCAAATGATTTTTTTTTTTTTTTGGTTACAAGTTTTACGTCCCCTGCAACACTGTGTGGTCATTTAAGAGACGGGCTACTTCGACCCTGCCTGTCAGGGCCAACCCAGACAGAGGGAAAAAATCCCAGCAGAAAAAAACCCAGATCGTCCGCCATCGGGGATCGATCTAGGGTCTTCCCGCATGCAAGGCGAGCCTAACCATTACACCACAGCGCCGGTGCAGCAAATGACATTCTGCACACACTAGGAGAGAAAGAGTGTAGGTCGAGACACCACTTTTTAACTCTTTCGTCTGCTTCAAGCTGGGAACCTGAGATTCACGCTGACCGGGAGGGAAAGAGTGTAGGTCGAGACATCACTTCCTAACTCTTTCGTCTGCTTCAAGCTGGGAACCTAAGATTCACGCTGACCACCGTCTTCTGTACATTCATTTTCACTGCTTAAAACAGGTGTTCAATACTGCTGTAAAAAAAAACCTCAACACGTATATCTATCCTGCTTGAACTTTACAACTGGAACCCAACGCCTTGATGAAAAATATCTCTTGGGTCAAGGTCATAAGTCAGAACCAACAAGTGTCCATCCATACACAGCTTGCAAAGTAAAGCCATCACACAAAGAGGAAGAAAAAAAACAACCAACGTAAATAAATAAATGACAATCAACAAGTAATAAAAGTAACTCCGCAATGGATTGTTTAAGGAACCGGAGTGGAATAATACATGAATGACACACTTGCTGTGTGGAGCAGCACCCATAGAGAGTGAGCAATCATCCTCACATTTGATAACCATAAATTACTGAGTGAGAGATCGGGGAGGAGAGGAGGAGGAGGGAGAAAGTATCTTTTTAAAAAACAAAACAATATCCCTATACTTTGCTCACAAGATCTTGCTGTGTCCCAAAAGGGTCATGTAAAAAAAACCCGCAATATCATTCTAAAAAACGCTTCACTGACTCATTCTCACATTTGATAATCATAAATTACTGAGTGAGAGATCGGGGAGGGGAGGAGGAGGAGGGAGAGAAAGTATCTTTTAAAAAACAAAACAATATCCCTGTACTTTGCTCACAAGATTTTGCTGTGTCCCAATAGGGTCATGTAAAAAAAACCCGCAATATCATTCTAAAAAAAGCTGCACGCACTCATTCTCACATTTGATAACCATAAATTACTTAGTGAGAGATCGGGGAGGAGAGGAGGAGGAGGAGGAGGGAGAGAAAGTATCTTTTAAAAAACAAACAATACCCCTGTACTTTGCTCACAAGATTTTGCTGTGTCCCAAAAGGGTCATATAAAAAAAAGAACCGCAATATCATTCTCAAAAATGCTTCGCTCACTCCTCAACTTTGTCTCCTTGTGATAGCTTTAGCCACAGACAGCTCATGCGTCTTTGTGGGAAGGTTGGACTGTGCAGAGTGGAGGAAACGTCCTCGCTTCGTGTTTGGTCAGTTCACTTCATCAATCAGACAAGCTGTTTCTAACTCTCCCATCCACCCCTTGGCCCCAATAAGTATGCAGACCAATCGCAGAAGTCACTTTGTGCGGCCAGTTGTTTGACAATTTATAAGCAGTGTCACCCTTCTAAATGAGTGCACCGACCAACAATTCCAAATTCAACAGGTTCCCAGCTTAGTATAGAAAAAATATAAAGAAAACAGTAACACTATAAAAAAAAAAAAAAAAAAAAAAATTAAAAAAAAGAAAAAAGAAATAAGTAACACTTAGAACCCAGTAGAAGGAATAGATGACATCATGGCATCACTGCCAACCCAAGATCAGGGACAGGAACAAGAGGGGAAACTACAGAGTGCGAGCCAACAACAGCAACAGTACACTTCCAGTCTTAACTCAACCTTCTGCACGTTGATCGGATTGCATATAATGTGGGCTACGGGGGTCGTCCTTCTCTCTTTTCTAACAGATACCATACCTTTTCTCAAACAGTCTGACCTCGTCTTGAAGCAATTAGTTCGGTAGAGTAAGCATTACAATCATAAAAAGAAACATGTATGCATTAAGAAATGTACAAATCAAACAACCGCGCACAGATTTATACAACAAGTGATTAAAAAACAAAAACAGCGGTTCTCTCGCTCTCAAAACAGGCAGCCTCGTCAACTCTCGCACCAGTGTTGGGATCTCATCAGCAGGTAGGACCACCCGCCGACCGCCCGGCTGCGTGCTACGTGTCGCTCTTCCACAGCTTGATAGTTTTGTCGTTCTCCAGCGCCGCCGAGGCGATGATGTTCTCCGTCGGGTGACAGGCGCAGCTAAGTACAACGTCTGGAGGAAGGTGAATAAATGTGAGGGGTGCGGATAAGGTGCCTCTGTTCGTTCAGTTTTACGCCATTTGCAACACTTTAACGTCATTTTAGCCCCAGAAAATAGATTAGGATGACTAACACTTAAAAAGAAGGATGAATGATTGTGCAGCTAAGACTTTTGAAATGTATTTTAGTTTCCATTTTACATTGGGGTGATGAAAACAAATTATAACAAAAAGGAGTAAATATTTGCAGCCATCAGTCACTTGAAGCAGCATGCCCCACAAACCCCCTCTTGATAACATACATAAAATCATTTCTAATATCTATCATAAACAATAACCTGGCAGGCCTGCAATGATGTATAGATATATTGCAACAGAATCTCCAAGACTAAGTACACAGGAAACTAAGGAATTTTTTCGGTTCAGAGTAAAATCAAGGATTTTCCGCAGATCCGCAGAAGATTTTCATCACTGAAATTGGGATGCACATTTGATAATTTTTACTTCTTTGAATAAAAATTCACAAAGAGCATGACATGCTATTGTGAAATTAAAAGGCTTTTAATAGTTTCATGGATTTCATGTGTTAAAAAGGATAAAAAATATGGGGCACAGGATCACTGCCCAACAACGGACTATCCTTATCAAAAGTTTGAGAAGAGCAGAAAACTTAATGGACACAGATAGCAGCTGTTATGTTCAACTACCGTCATTCTCTCACCCCTTCTTTCTTTGTCTTAGTCTCTTCCTCTCCCTTTTCTTCTGTCTGTATCTGTTTGTCCGTTTAACTCTCTCTTTCTCTCTCTCCCATGCACACCCACACATGGATTCGAACAAGTAACACTCTTACCTGTATGACCAGCTAATTTCTGTACCACGTCTTTAGTTTGAAGGTTCCAAATATACACCATGTTATCCTCAGAACCGGACACAATCCACTGAAACAGAAAACATTTCCTTTAGCCACTTGGAAATTGGAACTTAGCCCTACATAAGCGCATACAATGCTTATCTATAATCGTAGAGAGAGGAAATAAACAATTGTGGCACTTGAAGCTCAGTAGAACATCTGGGGTAGAAATAGTAGAGTTATGTGCATGCCATATGATCTAATTTTGCCACGACATTGGGTAGCCACACAGTAATACATACCGGCGCTGTGGTGTAATGATTAGGCTCTTCGCCTTGCATGCGGGAAGATCCTAGATCGATCCCCTGTCGCGGACGATCTGGGATTTTTTCCCTCTCAGCCCGGGTTGGCCCTGACAGGCAGGGTCAAAGTAGCCCGTCTCTTAAATCACTTTACAGTGTTGCAGGGACGTAAAACTGGTAACCAAACCAAACAGTAATACATCATAAGCACTTTGCAAAAAGGTGCTAGCTCAATCAGAGCATTCTACTTAAAGGTGCTAATCCATCAGTGAAGTTTTCAAGGGAAGAAAGAAACGTGTTTATCTTTCTTGTACAGAACACTACTGCACATAGTAAAGTTGATAAGTTTGAGTTTGGTTTGGTTACCAGTTTTACGTCCCCTGCAACACTGTGAGGTCATTTAAGAGAGTGGCTACTTCAACCCTGCCTGTCAGGGCCAACCCGGACTGAGAGGGAAAATACACCAGCAGAAAAAAACATGATTGTCCGCATCTGGGGATCGATCTAGGGTCTTCCCGCATGATAGGCGAAGAGCCTAACCATTACACCACAGCGACAGTAAGTTATGAAGTAATGCCACAGATAGTAAAGATCTGAGCATATAGGACAAATTCTCACCTTTCCTCCAGTGACAGAAAAGTTGGCAAAAACACAATATTTTTCGTTCTTGTGGCCCAGGTAGGTTTTTAGACACTGTGAAGAACAAAGAAAAGAAAAATGGAATAAGAATAAGAGGGACTAAACAATTTTGTGTTTTAAGAAGTTGTTACTCGCACTTTAAATGACCGAATACAATTTATGCGAGTTGAAGAGATTTCAAATCCCAACAAACACGCACAAATTTGATGAACATTACCATGAACAATGCTATTTCAAAATCCAGAGAACTTAATTCTCATATAACATACATGATACGACACTTGCTATCTACACCGTACCTCTGTTCATTAGTTTAATTAGCAAACAAACTTATCGACAGCAAGATGCACACACCACAGCAAAAAAGCCCAAGCACTGTCGTTGAAGTGACTATGGCTGACAATATTTTCATTTCAAATTTCATGTCCATATTTTTTATTTGTTAAAAAAAAGTTATGGACTGTTTACGCAAACTGCGTATTTTGCACATAAAAAAATTCAATGTCATTTTTCTTGAAATTACAAAATTATAGATACCTTGTCTTAGCATAAGCACTGTCAGGCTTAAGTGTCCATTTAATAATTTTTTCTTACTATTCCAACCCCTGACATTGAACCGGATATTGGTTCCCTGCACACACACACACTCGTCATACATTTAACACAGTTAACACACCACAAGCAAGGACTCACCTTCCCTTTAGAGTAATCCCATAGTTTCAGTGTGCTGAAAAAGAGAGAAAAATAATTTTTCAAAATCTTTATACCAATAAAGCATTGTCACAAAAGCTTTGCAATTACAACACAGATTTTCAAAGAAAAATAAATTCTATCCACATTCAAGAGAATTCAAGGGTTAAGAGGTGGACATTTCGTGTACAAAACATAAGAAAACAGCATGCATTGGTTGATTTTGTTTGATGCCCTTTAAGACAAAGGTCATTTAAGAGACAACATCTCCAAATTTTACATCTATCTCTAATAGGACAGGGATCAGAGCATGAGTGGGGGGGAAAAAATGGAGAATCTCCCAGGGTTCTTCTTTTTCTTCTTCTGCGATCCCATGCTAGAACTCAGGGGTAAGTCACAATGACTGAATTTTACGTACACGGCCTATTTATCCAGCAGTGGCTTGTTTCCACAAGTGCACTGCAGGGTCTCCACGCCATATGGGCAACCATGTTCCGTTTTCTACGGGTACTCTTATTGTTTAAACTGAGAAGAGTGGCTTCAGTTGTGATGCATTTTTGCCGCCTTGTATGGTATCATGCTATGCACCAGAGCAGAAAGTGCCATTCTTTGCTTCCCCTGGTGGGGGCCCCGCACTTCCACGGGCATCCCAGGATTCTAACCCAGACTTCCACACTTGAAGGCAGGTGCTTTACAACAGGTATGACTGTACATGCAGTAGAAATCAATAGAACAAAACGGGACGAGACAAAAAAATCTCACTTGTCCAGTGTTGCAGCCAAAATATATTTTCCATTTGGTGAGAACTTGACAAAAGACACTGGGGGGTTGTCATCATCTGAGGGGAGAAACAGGATTGAATGAATGAATGAATCAATCAATCAATGGATGAATGACTTACTTTAGTGAGTCAGTATTCCAAGGCCACAGGTCCTAAATACAAATACAGACTTAAAGAGTTAGCCAGGTTCCACATAAACATGCATTTATAATCTTATGATTAAATACTTCTTGACAAGAAACGTCTTTGATAAATACAACTAATGATATTGTGAATACTGCATAGATCCCCCGTTTTCCAGCAGCTTGATTAGTTTGGTTTGGTTTTCGCTTAACCTCTCTTGCAACACTAAGGTCATTTAAGAGTCAGGCTACTTCAACTCTCCCTGTTAGGGCCAACCTGGGCTGAAAGGGACACTACATCCATGCAGAAAAATAATATACAGCCATGAGCACAAAAAAACCCCGCCACACTTGGAATTCTCCGTTTATCAAAGTCTCCGTAAACCGACGGTCAACATGCGATACACCAAATTGTTCAGCAGTTCTCCATCTTCACAATGACCAAAAACGCAACAGAGTATGACAATAGTGGCACTAAGAAAGAAGTAAATGTTGCAGACGACACCAGAGCACCACCCTACCACCAGCTTTGGTTTTACAGAAGTGTCATCTTCTATGTGGAGTGAGTAGCAAATTTAATACATTTTTTAACTCATTAAGATATCACATCAAAGTTTAACTGAAATTCAATTGCACCTACAGCTAAGATAAAAATTTGCTGACCCGGCATAAACAGACAAGGACATCTGCGACCAACTACTTGTTTATTTGTTTTGCTGAGGGTTTACCACACTATCAACACACCAGGAAATAGATTGGGACAATAGAAATAGAAAGAGAGAGATGGAAATAGATTAGGAGAATAGTAAGAAGATATAGAAAGAAACAGATGGGAACAGATTAGGATAATAATAATAAGATATAGAAAGAAGGAGATAGTTATGAACACACAAGAATACAAACCTATGAGAGTCTTCAAGCACTGGCCCGAGGCGGTATCCCAGATGCGGCTGTGGGAAAAAACAAATCACAAAAAAAACATCAAGACAAGCATTACACAACTCTGCACATTCAATCAAAAGAGAAGAAATCAAACTTACCTATTTAAAAAAATTTACATGATTAATACTTCGTTTCATTTTGGTCAAATGTTTCTTGCAACACTAAAAATTAGATAAAGACCTTACGTTTTAATGCCAACATCCAAAATGGAAACTAAAAAAAAAGAAGAAAAACACCAAAAAACACCAGCCTTTCCCAAAGATTTTAACCCCGATCAACACATTCTATGGGGGGCTCTTTGCCGCTCCATCACAGATTTCCCACATTTGGAAAACAAAAATGGATCTATTACAATACATCACTATATTATTACATATTATGGGTGACGGATAATTAGAAACAGAAAGCATTCTCTCAGAAATTGAACACAGAACAGTATAAAATTCAGTTCATGTCATGTACACAAGCCATGTTTAAACTCTATCTTTACCCTGTGTTTTTCTATCGTAATACATGGCTAAGAAAAAGGTTTCAAAATATTTTTGGTTACCAATTTCACATCCCCTGCAACACTTTATGGTCATTTAAGAGACAGACTACTTCGACCCTGCCAATCTGGGCTGAGTGGGGGAAAAAATCACAGCAGAAAAAAAAACCTAGATCGTCCGCAACTGGGATCCAACCTGAGTCTTTGTATAACAGGCGAAGAGCCTAATCATTATACCACAGCGTTTTAAAATGTGACCAATGGTCAATGAAATATAATACCGTTTCCAGAGACATCTGTTTGAATTAATCTTTTCGGAATGCTGGGAGTTTCAAAGAAAACTTACTACTAGAAGTATTCGAACATGCTAAAAGGAACGGTGTTGTGGTCTAATGGTAGCTCTTCGCCTGTCATGCGGAAGACCCAAGTTCAATCAAGAACGCAGACAACCTGGGTTTTTTTCTGCTGGGATTTTTCCCTCTCTGCCCAAGTTGGCCCTGACAGGCAAGGTCGAAGTAGCCTGATTCTTAAATCACCTTACAGTGTTTCAGGGGACGTAAAACTGCTGACCAAACAAATGCAAAAAGAATCTGTGGGGTAAAAAATTTACCACCTGGCTAGAGAAAAGGTTGATATTGTAGTGTTGACTTACCACAAACCGTCATAGCTGCTGGACACAATGAGAGCTCCATCTCTGTTGAAGTGGACCTGAAAGAAAAATGGACGATGCAAGAATTGGTGCAAAAGAGTCAAGTTCTTCAACAATATCCAGAAAACTTACTGGTAATTCCTTTAATATAGACCTCTAAACTGACCTAAAAACATGAGAAGGAGGCAGCACCATATCAATCAAATCTCTCCACAAAAGCGGGCTATGTGTAATGAAAGAAAAAATACTATTAGATTTTTTTTCTTCTCTTGATTAAAAGTCTGTACTTTTCTTAACAAGAAAAAATCTTTGTCTCAGACAGCAGGGTCAGCTTTTTAAATCATTTCTAAAAGCAATCTACAAGAAGACACCAAAAGCAAAAAAAAAATTAAGTAGTGTCATTTCAAAGGCAAGACCTCGGATGATTCTAATGTCCATCTTCAATAGGACCAAAGTCAAAGGCTTGTAAATTTTCAAATAAATATCTTTCAATTCCCCCTTGATTCAAACCAGGAACCTCCATGCCAGGCACTTGACCAGTTGGCCACACCCCACACAAACACAGCCCCATAGTCTTCCTGATCAAACCCATGTATGTAAAACTGTCAACCGGCGTTGTGGTGTAATGGTTAGGCTCTTTGTCTGTCATGCCAAAGACTCGAGTTCAATCCCGAGCGCGGACGATCTGGGTTTTTCCTGCTGGGATTTTTTCCCTCAGGTCAAAGAAGCCTGTCTCTTAAATGACTTTACAGTGTTGCATGGGACGTAAAACTGGTAACCAAACCAAACTAAAAACCCCGAATCCACCTCCCCTACAACTCACCGCAGTGACTGGATCAGAATGAGCAGGAAGAGTCTTGAGACATTTGCCATTTTTCACGTCCCAAATCCGCACACTTTCATCAAACTGAAAAATGGGGAAAGATCAAAAGTAAAACAGAAGTAGCCTACCTATAACTAACTCAATTTTCATGCTCATGCAAAAACAGGATCCAGATATTGTACAGTCGCTGGCTTTATTCATAAAAGTCTCTATGAGCTAAGCAACTTTAAAAAAACACCAAAAAAACAACGAAAAACTCAGATGTGCTAAAACTGCAGACATGAAATGCAGAGGTCCAAATGATTGACCAAAATCTCATCCAACTCCAAGAAGGAATAAAAAAAAAAATTTGTATGGAACAAGAGCATTATACTTTATACACAAAAGTGACTCATTTCATGACCAATAACTCTTTCCCCTTCTCTACTTGACAGGTGACTGTACTGCCATGTCAAGGCAGACCGACGTATCTGCAAAAATTATTATCCAGCATCTTCATTTAAATGGATGCCCATACCCATTATGCACCTTGTATCAAAGGGAGGAAGACATATCTGCACTACAAATAGGATATTACACTGAGGCAAACAAAAGTAACTGAAGAGCCATGCCCATATTTCCCACGGCAGCACCTTTAAAAGAAGATGCAAAAATTAAAAATCTTTGCAGTTGCACATACGTCGGTCTGCCTTGGCCTTGGCACAGCAGTATCGACACAAGATTACTTACGGATCCAGACACAATGAGATTAGACTGAGGGTTGAAATTGCAGCAGAACACGTAGTTACTGTGGCCTTTCAGAGTTTTCAGGCACTTGCCCTGTGGATGGAGAAAACAAAATTTAAGTAGCATATTCGTTTTGGGTTTCCGAAAACAAACAAAATTTTATGCTGCAACGGCATGTTCATGGGCCTAAACCTGAAACCAAAATTTCTAATGAATGAAAACCGGCAAAAAGACGCTAGTGCGATACTTAATGCTTGATACCTCATTCTCTTTGTTCAACTCTACGTACGGCAGTGTAAGCTCAGACAGGTTCCACGACCAAAATGAAATATGGTGACTCAAAATTATCACTTAAGAGCGCCACACAACCATTTCCTTTTGTTGGCAAGCTACATCCTCCTGTTCAAACCTGCAGACAACCTGACTGAATTTTCAAAAGCCAGCATACGCCTGCAAGCTTTCACCCATGTGCAACAGCCTTCTTGCTTTGGATTCTTTGCTTACTGGACACACGCTCCTTAATCAAGGGGAGAGAAAAATCTATAAAGAAAGATTTTGTACACAAGAAAGGCAGCTTGTGTGTGATTTTGGTTACCAGTTTTACATTCCTTGCAACACCGTAAGGTAATTTTAGAGACGGTCTACTTCGACCCTGCCTGTCAGGGCCAACCCGGGGTGAAAGGGAAAAATCCCAGCAGCAAAAAAAAAAAAACCAGATTGTCCGCGATCGGGGATCGAACCAGGGTCTTCCGCATGACAGGCGAAGCCTAACCATTACACCCCAGCGCCGGTGCTTGTGTGTGAGAGATAATTTACATTCAGACAAGTAACAAGGGACAGCTTCTAAAATCCTGATTAAAATTCATGTGGTCAAACCTCGAGTTGCAAATGAATTGCTGCTATAGAAGAGAAGTAGGCAGTGTTGTGACCTCGTTGCAGAAATTTATTTATAATAGAGCTAAACTAACACTAAAAATATCGTAGGCCTATCTCCTCTGCAAAACCCAGGGTTTTCCTGTACTGGAGGGGGCAAAACTGCTGCCTCAATGCACTGCATAAAAATAACCTTGGGTTTTTTTCCAGCTGAAGTGCAGAGTTGGGGAGTGAACTATTTAATTTAATTCAACTAGTTTAACACCACCCCCTCACTCTTTCCCCACACAAGCATGTTGAGGGTATTCTGCTCTACTTCAGGAGAATTCACTTGCATGTTGAAATGTCACATCCTCCTCATATCTCTAAGCAAATGTGTGATCTTTCATGTGATGCATTGCCTCCACCTTCATCCCTCTTTCAATCCTCCTATTCTCCTACAATCTGTATTTCAGTGTTGAAAAAAAAAAAAACCCAACAAAGCTACACTGTGGGGAACAGGAAATCCCAGAACCAATACATTATAGTGTTGAAGGAGCCGGAAAAGTTTAAACAAAATAAGAAGACAACAATTTCAGCAAATGCACATACCGTGGCAAAGTCCCAAATTTTTAGAGTTTTATCGTCAGATGCACTGACCAGCAATTTGCTGTCTGTCGACCACGCAACATCACTCAAGCCCTGAGAAAGAAGAACACAGAAATATTAATCCTCACAATGCACACATCATCTTGGCAGGAGTAATATTTTTTTTTAGGAGTAATACTTTTGTTTGTAAAGTTGGCACCAAACCCAAGAGCATCCACTTTGACCAAAAAATGTTCTTACAATTGTGTAAACCTTTTCATAGCAACAGGGTCTATGCTCCATGTATTATGAAAGCTAGTTTTCGCATAACAGTTGTTTGTAAGAAATGTAAGATTAGCAGTGAAGCATAAGAGCTAATTGGCACATATACTTGTTTTTATTGCCAACTATGTTAGCCCTTTGTGATAAACTTTGTGAATTATTTCACTTAAGTTACTGCGTCAAGACAAAATTAAAATGGTGTGACATACACGTGGTTCTGTCTCTAAGTCAATGGCTGCAAATATTAAGTCCAAGTGTTGTATCAATAATGGCAGTAAACTGCTCAATGACTGCATTGCATTAAGCATTCATCTAGTCCGAACTCACATCCACTGCATGATAGGCGAAGCGCCTAACCATTACAACACAGACGCCGGTAAACTGTTGTGCATGTAATGGGTTTTGGAGCTGTGAAACAATTTGTGATTCATTCATGCAACAAAGAGAAAAATTTACATGAATTTTAAAATCACAGTGCAGAGATATAAATTCCTCTAGTTCATAAACACAAAATGTGACCAGTGAAAGCAGGAACCAAATGACAAGTATAACGACTAAGAACGCCCAAAGCATTTGATAGTGGGAGCTCAAGTCTCAGTTCTAACAAAAAAGAATGAAGCTACTCACCAATTTATGACCTGATATTGTCTTTTCAAATTTGCCATCATAAGCACCCCAGATTTTAATAAGTTTATCCGCAGCTGGAACAAAAGCAAAGGAAAATCATTGCACTCATGCAGACTACAATTAAAGAAGAGAGAATGCTAAACAAGCCATGCAATCAAAGAAATGTATATTGTTCTGCACAAAATCTTCAACCATGAAGCTTATTTCTTATAGCCAATAAACATGGTCTCACAATGTAATGAAATGTCCTATACCTCGTTCTTGTTAGACATCTTGCTAGTGCTGCCTACAAAATTCTAAGTAGCATTGAATCATAGGCAACAGCAGAGTTAGAAAATCTTTGTTGTTTATTCAAATTAAAAGAAAAGAATTAAAACTTTAAAAGGCAATCGTTGAACATCACCAGATACTCACAAGAGCTTGCTAACCATTCTCCGTTTGGGCTGAACTTCACCGATGACAATGCTTTTGTATGACCGGCTAATGTGAATTTCAAGGAATAATTGGGTTTCTGGCAGAGAGCAAGAGAGAGAGAATGAATTAAGTTATGAACAGCTGGAATACATGTCATGAGGAAAATACTTCGAAGTAAAAAAAAGACCTAAACAAACCAAAAATATGAAAAGATCTTCCAACATAAAAACCAAGCTTTGACAAATTGTTGATTGTTGTGCATAAGGGTGAATACTACTACAAAGATTTTAGTGCAGTATTCGCCTCTTTGCAAAACAAACCGGCGAAATCTTTATCCAAAAACCTTTTAGTGTACTTTCAGTCTTCAAAATGATCTGTTGCACCGAAGAGAAGACAATAACTCACAAAATCAAACAAATGTCGCATATTACTATCATTATCATTACTAACACATTAAGCTAAAGTAAACTGTCAAACAACTCACCAACCAAATGAAACTGTAACCTTACAGTCTTATGATAGTAAGTCCTGTAATTTTTTTTAAAGCATCCCCCCCCCCCCCCCCCCCTCTTGTACCTTATTTAAGAGAAAGATGAGACCCAATTCAATCTACAACAAGGAACAACGCCTGAATTTTACAAAGAGATGAGGGTTGAGGGTTTACTCACCACTGACTGCGAACTTGACTTTGTGCTTCCTCCTCCTGAGCCCCCAGTACTCTGCGATGTACTTGTAGTTGTGTTGGATGCTGCACCAGATATCAAAGGTTTTGTTTCACCAGACTCCATCTTTGTTGTGTTGCTCTCCTCTGACATGACAGGTCACGTCTGAAACATTCATCACAAAAGACCCAAGTCAAACAGTGTGTCTTCCATTTATTAGACTGAAATTATAAAAAAACCCAAAGAAATGCCCAGACTCTCCCATGCATACAAATCCAACCAGTAACATCATATTGAGTAAAATCTCGCTCTCATCCTGTCTCACTGGGCGTATTGATTGTCAACATAAAATAGGATTATGAAGTTGCAACATGAAAAGCGAAAGTGATTAACACACTTCCTATGTGTTAATCCACAAGAAAATTTAGTTCCCGACACACTGTTTGACCCCAAAAAAATTTCAACCATCAAAGCAAGAAAATTTTCAATGTGGGTGAGTGTGTCTAGGGGGTGGCCCTTATAATCTTATTAAGATAATACTCCAAGTAAAATCATAAAACCATGATCAAAGCAAGTGGAAACACAGTAGTCTACGCCTAAAGTCACGCCGCTTTTGGTCCCAGATCACATAATGTCCCTCAGTTTTAAAAAAAACAGAATCTTTACTATATCAAAAGTCACCCCTAAGGGACTAAAACATATTGTTAAGTTCGTTGATGGGCTGGGGTGTGTGGAGGCAAGCTACAACATCGTTGATCTACAGACTCGCAACTGGATAAGAAGAGGCCGTTGTCAATGTGAATGGTCATCAAGGTTTACCACCCTTTGATTGAAATAAGGCATGAGCCGCGGCAACAAAGCTTGCTTATTCTTGTCAATGGGTCATCACGGGGCCTTCAATTTGATGGTTCCGCCAGGTTCCCGTTAGCTAAAGGTCCCACGCACCGGGATCTTAAGCACAGACTACTGTATTACTTTCAAGCAAAGCTCCGACAAGAGCCAAGAACCAATTTTCAACACATATGTCAATTCCGTCCTGCTCAGAAACATGGAGAATATGGCAGGTAGCCAAGACCAACATAAAAAGGTGTCTTAGAAACATCCTTAACAATTTCAGGTGGCCTGAAGTAATTTTTTAAAAAACAAGAAAAGCCCCAATCAAGAAACAGAGGCCGCCAGCCTGGTAAACTGGTTTATACCAGTGTGCAGTTTTTTGAGAGTGCGAATGATGTCATTTTTGTGCTATTATTAGCGATCATGTTTTTCCAACTTGCCTAATTGACACACCTCAAGCAAAAAAATTATAAATTTGGCCATCTATCCCTGCCTGTTACAATGACCATCAGAGCATCAGCCAACCCATTAAATTTACTGTTCTTCTGATCTCTACTGGGGGCAAGCCCACTTGACCCCCATCCCCCTTCAAACTACTTCTAGTTTTAAAATATTTATTTTTTTAATAGGCCTATCTCAGGATTATTCACTCAGAATTAGATTGGTTGTATTTGTATATGGACTGCACTGGCTAAATCCCGACCAAGCTAGAAGCATTGACAGTTAATTACAACAAACATGGCAGCATCCACTACTGCTTCGACTCCATCTGAAAAGTGTGCTCCATTAAGCCTACATAGATCTTATGTCGCTAAATGACGTTCAATTACAAACTTTAAAGTGGACTGAGTAGATATCTAGTCTAGATCTAAGTGTGAACAGGTTGAAATTGACGGTAGATTTGATGCGCTGAATCAAGTGTATCAAACTGGTCGCTGGGTACGGAAGTCAAACCCTTTATATATTCTCTCTCCTTCTTCGTATAATAATGCTCCCATTAGCCTCATTAATTAGGTCTATTACCCGGGCGAATCCGGCCACCCAGCTAGATATAGATTCTAGATCTAGTAATATATATCAAGGTTGCCCCAGTTTTCGCCCACCTAAGAATACTTAGGAATACCCACTTCAACACTAGATTCCCATTAACTGGGCGAGATTTGGCACTGGGCAAAAATTAAGGCACAAGATATAATAGATCTAGGCCTGACGCTTTTGCGGTAGTTCCCACCCCAACGATGAGTTCACTGTGTTTATGTTTACATTGCCGATTTCCTTCCAGTTGCCACTCAAGTCAGATAATGAAATCCGATGTAGTCTGAATAAAGGAAAACTGGACCAATCGTGGTGACACACAAACAAACACTCAACACACAACAGTTTCAAAACTTAAGAGTTAAGTTGTTGTTTTTTTTAAATGATTCCAATAGCATAGCCAAAGAATAAAGAGATTAAAAATGACAACAAAAGCTTGAAAAAAAAACCTCCAAACCAAACGTTGAAAGTGCTCTTCGGGCGAACTGAGGTGACCTGAACTGGCCC
>JAUKPP010283245.1:0-10555 GCA_032273245.1 Phyllaplysia taylori
GTGTGTGTGTGTGTGTGTGTGTGTGTGTGTGTGTGTGTGTGTGTGTGTGTGTGTGTGTGTGTGTGTGTGTTTGAGAGCATTAGAGCCTGCCCGAATGTGATAGCAAGTGTGACTTTTGCATCATCTATAGTATGTTATGCTCTGCATGAAACACCAAAGGAATGGGCCAGTGACTGACCAATCAACTACATCTATCTTATCTGGTCTTACATTTGGCGTTAACTCTTCCTTTGCATAAATTAAGGACAATTTAAGCTCTTCATTGCTGGCCTAATTTTCTCACTCTATGCTGACCTTTGGTGTTTTTGCTTCAAGTGGCCACATATCCTCTACGATTCCATCATTTTCTCTCACCTGTTTCAGGAGTTTGAGTGTGGTGTCCAACTTGAAGGCTCAGAGAGTTCAAAACAAGAATGGTTTTTTACCCTGTACAACTTTGACGGCCATGGGAGGATCACCAAGGAGGTTTGTGCTTACATATCAATGTTGTTACTTTTAGGATTAGGAGTTCTCCGGAGGGACCAATTGTCAGCTTAGTTTTTTTTTTGTATTATCTCCAAAGTTTTGGGAGTAAAGAATGTGACCCAAACACACTGGTTGAGGGATGGATTGCATCACATTTACCTTGCAAAACTTTGAAGATGATATAAAAAGACTTACGCTCATGCAATGTTTTTTGGCTGTGACATTTTCCAGTGTCTCATGCTGTCATAAGTGAAAACTTTGTGTGGATAAATGTGTTAGTGAAGTACTCATGAGTTGACTACACGTTTGCTTCCATGATATATTCTTTGCCAAGCTACATTAAAACTGGGAAAAGGGGGGCGGGGGCGGGTAAGGGGGGAGAGAAGAATGGCGTAGAGACACATTTTGTTTACACATTACTTTATTTTCCTATCTAATTACGTTGTAAACTGACTCTTTTCTTCTCCAGGATCTGGCGAGTCTTCTCAAAGCCTTGTACGATGCTGTTGGCTCTTCCATCAAACTCCCTCCACATGGAGCCCGCACCCTCAAACTGAGACTGTCGGTGGGCCAGGAGCAGGCGGCGCAGATGAAGAACGCAGCAAACCTCAAGTCAAGCTCAGAAAACCCTGCGGGGAAAGTGGGGCTTGGGAAAGGAACGAAAGAGTTCTCCAAGATGAACAATCTAACGAGGACACACATCAAATGCATAAACGAACACAAAGTTCAGGTGAAATCTGGGGGTTTGAACCCAGACTCAGCAGGAGTGCAGGCTGAGGAGAGGGTGGCCGGTGGTGTCGGAGTGCAGCCCCCTGCTGTGACGTCGGCCGTTCTGGAACAGACGAGTGCAATAGAGAAACAGGAGCATGTTGGGAAGGCTCTGAGCAAACACTTAAGGCAAGTGGACGCTATTCTTCTTTGGTTTGGTTAGCAGTTTTACGTCCCTGTTACACTGTAATGACACTTGAAAGTAGGGCTACTTCAACTCTGCCTGTCAGGGCCAACCCAGGCTGAGAGGGACAAATCCCAACAGAACAACTAGATTGTCCTCACATGGGATAAAATTTGGGTCTTCTGCGTGATGGGCGAAGAGCCTAGCCACCACACCACAAATACCTGTCTATTCTTCCTAGAAATAGGGAGAGACACAAAAAAAGAGAGAGAGCGATATCTTAATGTTGCTTCTAGCTTTGCGCCTTCTTAAAACTGTTAAGTCATTTAAGAGGTGAGCCACTTTGACCGACCCTGCCTGTCAGGGCCACCCCAGGCTGAGAGGGACACTACATAACAGCAGAGAGGTCAAGGAGCTGGTCCATTGGGGAGAATGAGAGAAAAACATGCCAGCACGGCTGAAGCACTGAACTCAGTAACACTACCTTTGTCATGAAAGGCAAACGACGTAACCTCTATACCAAGAGAACTTACTAGTGCTCATAGTCATGGAGGTGGACCAAAAAAAAAAGAAGGGGGGGGGGGGGGGAGGGGTGAAGCTTGATGTCTCTGTATATCTCTGTGAATAGGGAGAGGGGTAGGGTATATAAGACTATGCTGGAACACATGATATCATAGAGTACTAGTCCCACAGAATGCTGGCAAAGACCTGTCCATTTTGCAGTCTTTATGTTTTTGTCTATCCATTGTTGTTAACTCCCTGCTCTATGTAAAGCACTATCTTGCTGACTTTGCTTTTTAACCCATTGCAAACCTATAAATGCAGTCATGCCAACTTAGATGAAAGGAGAAACCTATTGTGAATAATTTATTGAAAAATCTTGTTCATCTTTTCAGGCGACAGCACAATGATACCCGCAAAGAGAACAGCAAACAGCACAAGCGACGTCACAGACACAGCACAGCAGCTGTCCACTGCCCAGTGGCCCCGGCGTGCCTCGTCTCCGCCAAGCTGGACAGCGTTGGGATCACAACGTTCAAGGACAAAGCAAATCACCAGACATCAGGAACTGGGGAAGCACAGGCCAAAGAGAGCCAAGATCGGCGTAACTATTACCTTGACCTTGCTGGTGTGGAGAACACTTGCTCACGGTTTCAGAACAATCTATCCTCCTCTCCTGTAACAAAATCTGGAGCTGTGACATCGGCTCTGGTTGGGAGTGGGGGTCACCATAGGTCTCGCTCATATGACATTACAAAGTGTGGTGAGTGCAGTCGTGGGGATTCGAAGCAGGAGGCCTCAGGGCGAGGGCAGGCGTGCCGCTGTGATAAAGCTCAGAAAGAGCCCGGCAAGTTGCGTACCAAGTGTAACAAGCTCAAGTTGGAACACCAGCACCTGCGCTCAAAGTCGTTTGACTCTCACGACGTTGCCGCGCACAGAAGTGCGTCAAAAGGACTTGCACACCAACCTACGTCTGGTGGAGGTGCGCACGCAGCCAACCGCCACAGTACCCATCAGGCACCAGGTTTGTTAGGTGGCAGTGGCGGTGCGGCCCCGTTGATGACGTTATCGCCTCATCACCACCGCCGTCATCGGCACCGGGAGAAGGACCAGGAGATGGCTATGCAGCAGGTGGCACAGTGGATAGAGCGCGAGCACTCGTTGGACTTGACGGGGGAAGGAGGCTCAGCGGTGCAACGCCATGAGCACCACCACATCCACGAGCATCACCACCACCACCACTACCACCACTACTACGAGACGTAGCGAACAGCGTCACATCGTCTGCGGCTGTCACTGTTAGGAGCCGAGATCCCCCCTCTCTCTAACACCATCTCTGCAACGACACAAAGCAACATAACCATCACAAACAACACTGACACGTAGCAGACACATCACCTCCACATCTTTTTGACGCAGTATCTCACATGTCGGATTGCAATTGTGTTGCTCACGTTACACTTTTTGCCTCCAGATACAATAAAAGCTCAAGAAAATAAGATTTTCTCAGCAGCCTGAGGCAACTCCAGGGGGATGAGGAGGACCACACAATAGCTTGCCACACAGATGCAAGACAGTTCCCAGTAACAAGGAATCCAGACTGGCTTGACCACAACCTGCACTGCATCAGTGCTCGCTAGGGATGCCAGTGTCCTCCTCTCTGCTTCCCAGCCACATCCATTTGTACTCAATTTTTGTGTCTTTTACTACCTTACCAGGGCTTCCGAGCTGGAGAAAGTGAAACAGTATTGTAATGTTCATGGCTAAGTGCTTGTCAAAGTTTGCCTTGTAAAATTCTTGTGCAATGCATACAATTTCTGTGGATGCAATCTGGATTAACAGCTGTGCTGTCAATTGGCAAGGAGGAAATGCGCTGCATCAGACACAATGAAGACTTGAGGAGGAAACTTGCAAGATGCTTTCACTTCCCTAAACATGAGCCAATCTACACAAGGACTAATTCTATGCGATTTTAAATAAATCTGTGTAATGTGTCACTGATCACTGGGCTTTTTGTCCAGTATTGCTGTGAGCCGCTCCAGATGTGGCTCTTACTTCCATCCTTCCTTCTGATTTCATCATGTGGGGAAAGAGAAAAAGCAAAAGAAACTGTAGAATATATCAACGTATACTACTGCGCAAGAAAAAAAACAGTATTGTCATTAATAGTGTTGCTATAAAATCTCTATGTGTTAAATACATTAGTATTATACGGATGACTATTTGTACGCAGGTGTGACTTACATATTACATGTACTCCAGCATACACCAACAAACTGGTAAATGGAAATGTGAGTCGTTGTCCAGGTCCTCTGAGAAATATTTGGATTTTAAAACCAAGTAGGCCTTCGATATGAGGAATGGATGTTAATTCTTGTAGTTGTAAGACATGTCTTATCTTTCTGGCTGTGTAAACTATTCTCAGAGCTGTCATGCCAATGAGAAATAGGTATTTTCAGGATTATACTCAACGTGCCAAGAGGAAACGACTCATCATGGGCATGTTCTAGGTGATATTTTGATTATGTAGGCCACTCTTTTTCATTGGCTATGAACTGAAGTCCTCCTTTGAACAATTTATTCATTTTAAAAGCAATACTGGGACCCTTTGGAAAACATTGTGTACATTTTATTTATTGGAACTTTGTCTTTGTTACAAAACGTGTGTGTGGGAAGAGCTTCTCACAAAGATTTGTAGAGATTGTGAACTCGATTCTGAACTTTGTTCACAAAACCTTAGCTTTAATCAGCATTCATCTACCTCATTTCATTGAAGTTTGTAAATTAATTTAAGTAGAAGTGTGATTTATTTCCACATTTATCACTCAATTCTATGTGAATCTTGACCGGATGTCGTCAGTGAGAATCAAGTTGAGACTATGTCTTAACATCCTATGTTATGTTATGTGTGTGTTCAAAATCTACAACTAGAATTTAGGAAGAATCATGCAAAGAATTATATGCTCTTGTCAGCATGCTACTCTTCTTTTTCTGCTGCCTTTTCATCTCATCAATACAATATACAGTAATTATGTTGTAAATTGTTTACAAATACTAAACATTAAAAATTGTTCTTTCATGTAGTGGGTTTCTTTCTGGGATGTAAGTCAAAGAATCTGTTACTACCATTATTGTTTGTGAATGAAAACTTTCTTTCAACTCAGGAAGAAGTTTTAAACAAGCAAACAAGTGCCATCCAGATGTCCAAATTATGCAAAATGGACCACAGAACTTCCAGTCGTCAGGCATCTATGTTGCCTATATTCATAGTCTGGCCTACTGAATCTACCAGCTAAGATGGGATGTTCCCAATCTGCCCGCTAAGATGGGATATGCCAACTAAGATGGGATGTGCCCAATTTGCCCGCTAAGATGGAATATGCCCAAGCTGCCAGCTAAGATGGCATGTCATGATGTGCCACTACATATACATATAGAACAAAACTAGGCATGTTTGTGATACTAAGGACTCCATCATGTGACCTGAGACTCATCTTGACTGGTTGCCTGATTGCTTGTTCAAAATTAAAACTTTTGCCTCTCTTTTTCTCCTTTTCGTCACAAATAATCTAGTTACACAGGTTTTCTTTTTTTTTTTTCAACCATAGCATGGGTTGTCAATGAATTCTCAGTAGGTTCCATTTTGTTCATTCATCATCGATGCATTTGTGCCAAATTACAAATTATTTGTACATGATTTAATTTGCACAGTCAGAGCCTTGAGTTCATGAAGTTCCAGGTGAAATGTAAAGCAAAACTTGTTAGGTCATTACACATCTGCCCAAGTCACATTTTGTAGGAACATGAAGAACTTTCTTTGCACATAACTTTGTCACATTTTTAAGAAATGTTATACATTTGTTTGTCTTTTTACAGAGTTCTGTTGATAAACTAAGACCAAGGATCTTAACGAGACAAAGTTAAATAGATTGTGTAGCATATAGAGCCTAATTTCAAGCTGGGGCATGTGCTAAATAAGTTAATGCTATCCATTATGCTATAATTGTAAAAAAAATAATTATTTGGGTAAATGTGGAATGGCCGGGATAAGCTATTTCATGGAGTCATCTGAACTCTGGAACTTCTTGTATATTAGACAAACTTTACTACCGCTGTATATTTTGAAATGTGTATAGAAAATACAAAATGTACATTACATTGTATATATATATCATGTGAATATTGGACTGTACTAAAGATCTGAAGATCCAAAGTAAATCCAACTGTTTTTAATTTCATTATATTTGCTTTCTCCTTACCATGCCAATAACATCTCATGCAATGCAGAAATGAAAGCTTCAGTCAGCCTTTGATTTCTTATAATAAATGTTATATGTTCACATATTCTGTATTTGCAATTTTATTTGGATGTCGAGTACAATGACAGTAATTCCAGCAAGAACATGCAGATTGTTATTTTAGTATCTCTACTATTATGTCAGTGATGAGTCTGCTACATATCTTCCTGGATAAAAAAAAAGTGCCAATGAAGCAAAGTGACATTGATCTTGAGTGTTTGTTATTTTGATCAAATTATATAATCACTAAGCAGTAAAAGCAGAAGGTCAGATATTAATTTTATACAGGATTCTTATTTCTATGCCTTTGGTCAAACTTGGAAGGTGTTGAGAGATGTTAACTTTTAAATGATTTCACTCTTTGTCAACTTTTGGCAGTGTTTGTCATCTTAGATAGATCTACAAAAATATCCCACAAACAGCTTTTGCAAAGGTCACCATGTTTCTTTCTCCTTTTGGGAGGAAATAAGGTATGTGTATATGTATCCACTTTTGAGTTTCTGTTTGCGGCTCTTGACTTGGATAGTTTCTTTTCCCCCCTCAGAGATAATTGATCTTTTGATTTTTGCACTCAATTAGTCATTTATTTGATTTTAATAGTTCTTTGATATTCAGAAATCTGGGAAAACAAGTTATTTTTATTTTATATTTCATCAAGTGATGAACAGTCCTTGTAGGCCTATTCTAGTGAAGAATGAATCATTTTTTGAGCATGTTTGGTAACAATACATTGATACAGTAACCAGTAGTGCTTTGATCAGCTTGTGTTTCTTTTGTCCTATTGAAAACACCACACTACTTGTTTTTCCACCTGGAGCTGAGCCCTTCTGAAGCCTGCTGCACCATTGCTTCCTCGTTATCTAGAGCTTCCACTGCAAAGTATAAAAGCTTCTGTCATTTATACTCAACAGCTTCACAAAAGTTTTTTTGTAAATCCCAGTAGGTCACTGGTGCATGTTATTATAGATCCTCCTGACATGGTTTTTCTTTTTCCCCTTCATTTTTAGTGCCGTGACACATGATCTCTGACTGCCTTCACCAAATGCGCTAACTGTTGCGTGGTAAAGGGTCCCTACTTGTCACAAGACAGACTAGGCCCCTATTTGAGAGATTATCTGGTCTCTTGCTGTTCCTCACACTGAAGCAGTCAGGGCAAAAAGCAGTTGCCTTTGATCATCACAGTTCAATAGTACAGTCCCAGAATAAAGTTTGAAGCTCCTTTGTAATGCTCTTTGAGTGAGTCAACATAATTTGTGCCTTAGGTTGGTTTGTTCTTCTTGTTCTTTTTCACACCCAGGAAACATCATTCATTCGTTGCTCTCTCAAGATTTGAGGTCTGGTGCAAGGTACAATGCAAATTACTTGTTTTACGAATACTGCAGTCTTCCAGTAAATTCACTCTTAATGGGCAAGAAACCTGTAGGCCCTCTACTTGATTGTCAAATTATCTTTGTATCACCCTTTGAAAAAGATATTCAACAGCTATAAGCAGGGCAGAATAACTGGATTGGATTTCTAGATTTTCTTTTTAGCTACACTACGGGCACTTCTGTTTTCTACTATTTCTAACACTCCTTTCCCATCCCTAAATTGCAGCTCTTTCCTGTTTCTTGCTCTGTAGGTTACAACAAAATCATCTGGAAATATTTGTTTTCCTTCATGTTCTAGCCATTTATTCTCATTGTAATGACATGTAGTTTCCTCTCCCATGTTAGGATCCTCTCCAAGGATATAACTTTCAGTTTCAGCTAGAGCCAGGATTTGAACTTGTTCCCTTCATATAAGGTGTATCTCTGTGGTCCCTATCATGTAGGCTGTGATTTATTCCCTTGAGGCTTAGGGACTACTGGCAACGACATGACTGCTTTACAAGTACAAGTACAAGCTAACAAACTTTATGTCTAGAAGCTTCATACACACAGAGCTTGCTTTGCAGGGCTACGCATTTTGTAAATGTAACCTTTATTTGAAGCGTACTCTGAGAAACTTACTCTCTGTACTTGATCAAGTGATAAATGATGAATAATTTTTGTGTAATGATCAGTAGATTCCTTTTACACCCAATCCCTTTTTAATGTCCTGTATGTCCATGTTCTCCTTGTGTTTGAGGGATGTTTAGCCTTAACAAGCAACTTTTTAAACGCAATCTTTGTCTTAATTGATATCTTTCATTTCTTGAATTTAGATATCAAATAACCTGAAGATGGCCAGCTCTTCTTAAAGGGAAATTTATATTGTTCTCAATCTGCTGAATTGATGTACTATTTCCAGCACCATGTGCCGCTAGCCATGAGTGAAAGTGTCTTTTGATGCATCATGTGGTAGTTTTGTGTAGGCCTACCAATCAGTCTTCCCAGTTTATACTCTTGGTCCCTATAATTCCTTTTTGTTTTTGACGTGTAGTCAGTAAGTTAAGGCTAAACCCTCAAATCTTCTTCCACTTTGTTGAGTCCCCACATTTATTATTGTCATTGTCACTGAGTTTACACAAACCACAATGGTGGTCACTGCTTCATGTCTCTCTTATTCCCCTCTCTGCTTTTCCTCCCTCCCCAGTTTTTATCTCTCTGTTTCTCTGTTTTTAAGCTACCCTTTCCCTCTGTGCTCTGTGTGTGTGCTTTCTGTCAAAAAGGACAGAGGAATTATGAAATATATGAGAGCTTAACAAAACAATGCACTGATTGTCAATATTATGTTAAATGATGTGGAAGGGAAGTTGGAAGAGGTAGTGGGATGTGGATCCCTCTATTTATATAGAAAGATTTAGACAAAGATATGACAATTAAGGCTTAGCAGGTTTACAAAATAGATGCTGAAAATGAAAAATTTGAAGTGCAAAAAGTAGAATGCAAACTGTTCTCTAATAGAGCAGTAAAACATTATGTTTGTTATTGCCCTTATTAAAAAATGAAAATGACATTTCAGTCATGTACTTGGTGAAAACTTTATTTTTCCCAGTGTAGTGTAACCGTAGTTATTTGAGCTATCGTCCTTGAATGCACTTTGACTTCGATGCCAGAGAGGAGAAAGTTATTGCTTTAAAGTAAAAACTGTTGTCTCCAATTACATGTATTGTTATTCTGACGACAAGAAATATCAAAATAAGCAGTGCTCAATCTCTGGGACTAGGTCATCATATTATGTTGCGACACTTTGACTTGTCAAAGCAACAGATGCTGAACACTTGTAGTAATATATAACCTTTTAGAGTCAACGAGGTGTTGATCCCTTAGAGTTCAGATATTGAACCCAATATAATTATACAAACATCACAATAGAACTATTGAGGCTTTTATTATCTAAATATAATTTACCTTTGTTTCCTCTTTGTCGGTGCTACTGCCCTAATCTGTTTTTCTTCTCATTTGTTAACAATAGTATGAATATATGCAGTATACACCTTACTTCATAAACGATAAATATGTTGATTATTCTCTTACAATGTCAGCATTTTGTTTTTCTGTGGACGCAATTTGATATCTTTATAAATATATGATGTTATATTCTTGATGGTACTTGTCTTCATTTGCCATGTCAGAGACAGGGATTTTTGTTTAGGACATTATTTTCCCCATGCCATAGATAGATGGCATCAAGAAAGTGAGTTTTTGTTAGGAATTCAAAGGATGAGTCCTGCAGTGTATAGTATTTTGGTGTATTAAGCATTGTTGAATACTTTGGAATAAAGTAATGTAATTATGAAATATACAGCATGTATTTTGTCATTGATTCTGGTGTCTGGATGTATTATTTTGTAAGTTAAATATTTACAGCGCAGTAGGTTTTTTACCTAGATTTGATAATTGCTTTATGCCCTTTACAACTCTATGAGGTCATAATTGAAGTACGTGGACTTTTTATAAAGCCCATCTCGGACAGGTCAATAGTGAGGAAGTGAAAACTAACAAAAAGCCCTGGCTCGTAGTATGGGAAATTTACAGTCGAAGCCATCGATATTAACAGACCCTGATACTCATATTACGTACATGTATACACTGTATGAAAGGGATCCTGTTAGATTCCACATTTTTTAAGATCCTGTTTTGTTTTGGGGTGGAATTATTTTTACTTTTTGTCTTGGACTCTGACATGACAGCAGATTCTGATGTATAGGTTTGGTTTCCAGTGTTACGTCCCCTACAACACTGTAAGATCATTTGACAGACGAACTACATGTACTTCGACTCTGCCTGCCAAGGCCAACCCGGGCTGAGCGGGAAATAATCCTAGCAGAAAAAAACAGATCATCTGCACTTGGGATCGATCTCGGGTCTTCCACATGATAGGCGATGAGCCTAACCATTACACCACAGCGCCGGTGTTCTGTGTCCGTATGCATCAAGCACCCGTAAAGTTAGTTGGTCGTACGGGCTAGTAGGTCGTAGCCTCTACACCTAGG
>JAUKPP010283256.1:0-10555 GCA_032273245.1 Phyllaplysia taylori
AGGCAGGGTCGAAGTAGCCCGTCTCTTAAATGACCTTGCAGTGTTGCAGGGGACGTAAAACTGGTAACCAAACCTAAACCTTCTCCCTCTCTCTCTCTCTTTTTCTCAACACATTCACACAAACACATGCACACACGCGCACACACAGACACTTACACACACAACACACCAGCACACACAGACGCATACACACCAACACACACACACAGACACATCCACACATACAACACACCAGCACACACAGACGCATGCACACCAACACACACACAGACACATACACACCAACACACACACACACACACACACATACAAGCACACGTGCGTGCCCGTATGTACGCATTCACACTCGACGTAGGCTACACACAACAGAAGAGGAGAAGGGCATAAAGAAAAGGTTTTGAGAATTACAATTAATTCAGCTATTCATATTGTTCATACAAGCCTTATTTTTCTATAAAAAAAACAGGTTTATAGCCTACCTGGTCAAGAACATTGCACTGGCGCTGTGGTGTAATGGTTAGGCTCTTCGCCTGTCATGCGGAAGACCCCAGTTCGATCCTGAGAGCGGACGATCTGGGTGGGTTTTTTCTGCTTGGATTTTTCTCCCTCAGCCCGGGTTGACCCTGACAGACAGGGTCGAAATAGCCCGTCTCTTAAATAACCTTACAGAGCTGCAGGGGACGTAAAACTAGTAAGCAAACCAAAGAACATTGCACCCACATGTGATAGGGACAGAGACGAAGTCCAGAGAAGTACAGAAAGCCGGAAAGGGAATGAAGAAAGAGAAAGAGATCAAGCAAAAAGAAGAGAACAAATACACAGATTCCAGCACTCACTCCCTCCATCTTCTCACTCCGCACCAACAGCTAATTACAGCAGACTCCTCACCCATCTCAGAAACCTCATCCTCACCCATCCTCCTTCCTTCCCTCCATTCATCTCAACCTCCCTACCCTTCCAGTAGCTCACAATTAAACCTCTCCAGGGAGAGACACAGAATTCGAAGTTAATTTGACAAATTGTCCACTCATTGTGTCGCGGAGAATGGTCACTCAAAAGAAGACTAACGCCCTTTCTAGGAGAAGAAGAGAGAGGAAGACCCCTGTCTATTCTACCCGTTCCCTCCTTGTGTCCGAGAGAATTGGAGACCCGGGGGATCTTTTTGTGTCGTCTGTGATCGGATGTCCAGGTTTTTCCCTGCTGGCCAAAGACCTTTTTCATCCCTGGGTCGTGTAGTTTAAAGGGGTCGGCAAACACAGCTCGAGAGCCCTAGAATTAAACCCGTGCGCTGCGCCGTGCATTTAATGAGAATAGATTTGCTGAGGACGGGAGTTGGAAGATAGAAAGGGTTGGGATGGTGGTTTGGTTGTGGGTCCGAGAATATTGTAGACGGACGATGGTTGTGTTGGTTTTGGTGATGGGCGCACGTGTGTGTGTGTGTGTGTGTGTGTGTGTGTGTGCGTGTACCATCAATGTGTGTGTGTTGGTTTGAGTTTGAGAGTGCGTGTGCCTTTCCGTATTTGTTGGGGAAGGGTGCCGTTTTGTGTGTGCGTGTGTGCATGTATGTAGAGAGCTAATACCATGATAAGCATGTATGTATGTAAGAGAGAGAGGGAGAGAGAGAGAGAGAGAGAGAGAGAGAGAGAGACAGAGAGAGAGAGAGAGAGAAGAAAAGATAATGAAAGAAAGAAAGAAAGAAAGTTTAAGGTTTCAACAGTCATATCATAATATGATAGGCCTATACATGTAGTCGGAATAGAATTTTACTTTTCTTTCGATCATTTTTTTGTGATAGATTAAACAATATCCCAACAAACTTTAATGTCGCTGCGCGAAATAAGAAAAACACCAAATCCAATTTTTAAAAAAAATAGTTAATCATAGTTGTGCCACGCTGTTAACCTTTTCTACAGGATTAAGTTACAATTAAAAGAGTTTATTAATAGATTGGCGGTTGTAGATCAGAATTTATTCTAGGAGTGAAATTACCAAGTTTTAACGAGTGATTACAAATGGCAATTTCACGAGAGGTTGATCTACAACCATAATGATGTGATAAACTTATATACTATACTATACTGACAACAATTAACGAAGTTCGTGTAAATCTTTAGTGTAATTGCAGACATCAAACTGCAAATACAGGCAGAGCCTCACACGGAACTGAATCCTCAAGTAACTGAAGTCCCTTTAGCAAATCTTTCAGTTCTACAAGAACGTCAAGCGTCCGTTTGAACGTAAAGGCAAAGGGGTGGGAGAAAACCACAGAATAGATATAATGATATGTCCTATTCTGTGAGGAGAGCCCCATTCACTGCTATTGAACTCGCGCGCCAAAAAAATAAGGTGGTCTTTTTTTTCCTCTGTTATTGGTGTAGCAGTGATTTATGCAAATTAGATAGTGAACGCGCTCACAACGAGGCCAAAAGTGATGTTTCACGTGTAAAATATCAATTTTGGATAATTCACACTTGAAGGATTTCTCTCACTGGAAGCGTAATGCTAAAATAACCCTTCACATGTATTACACTTTGTATGATAAAAATTGATCATGTGCAGAGAAGTCGCATGTAGTGCACTAGTCAAAGGGGAACAACTCATGAAATATTAAACGAGGCGAAAGTGGTGACGATTTATAAACTTGATTATCTCCCTTTTATGATGGGCTTCCGCGTTGCTTCTCAAGAGTAGAGATGGTAAAAGTTCGTTCAACGTGGAAATCGGATCCTTGTACTTTGCGTGGTAATGGTAAGCATGAGACCAAAGATATGGGGCTACTGGCAGATTTGTCAGCAAAATCATTGTCCTCATAAAAAAGGGAAAATACGTAGTGTCTAGAGGTTGAGACGCCGGATTCGTAATCAGAAGGTTGCAGGTTCAAATCCCAGCTAGGGCTGGACGTTGTGTCCTTCGGAAAGGCATTTTAAATAAATTTACCCAGGTGTGAATGGGTACTCGGCTGTATAGTTATTCCTACCCAAACTTTGTAATGGTTCTGGACGCTGAAATGACCCTATATAGAGTCGATAGAACAGTAAAACTCTTAACCAAACAAACAAAAACCATGAAACATGCATAATACATGTATACCATCTGCATACAGGTTGATTATTGCCACTTTAACTACACTACAAAGCCAAAGAAAATCTCAACTGTTCAGAAGGCACAATAAATTTTATTCGCCAAAAGCAAGTCAGTGTCAGATACGTGTACATGTAGTCAAAACAGTCATGACGCAATCAATACAAAAATGCAATCTTGCATTCTGTGATACTCACAAGAGACAACAAGAAAAATTACAGTGGAACTCGGACACAACGTATTGGATCTAATGAGACCTTGCCTTAGTTGTAACTGGAGAAAAATGGAGACCCCCCCCCCCCCCCCCCCATCCAACCTTCGCTGCTTTGATTAATTGAAGCAGATCTGATCTACCGAGGACAGTGGGCCAGTCCCAACGATTTTGCTCTGATTGGTTTGGTTACCAGTTTTACGTCCCCTGCAGCACTGTGTAACTTCATTAAAGAGACGGGCTACTTCGACCCTGCCTGTCAGGGCCAACCCGGGCTGAGAAGGGAAAAGTCCCAGCAGATAAAATCCCAGATTGTCCACATTCAGGATTGAACTCAGTTCTTCCGCGTGACAGGTGAAGAGCCTAACCATTACACCCCAGCGCCGAAGTTATATCCAAGTTTTACTGTAATGACTCGAGACTGACTCAGATACACTCAACACTTTAAGGAGAGATGGTAGAATGCTATTTGAGTTTAAGGAATTGATAGCATGCTTCATGACATTCACACAAAGCTGATGGAAGAAGGGATGTACATGTAATACTGTAAAACATCTGGGCTTTATTTCCCATGTTTTTGTTGTTGTTGTTGTTGTTTTTTTGGGGGTGATCAGCCTCATTTCATACTCCGCAGTCGACATAAATGCCATTTTCTTTGAAGCAAATAGTAGTAAACAGTCCTATAGAGAATATTTTAGTAGCAACGCAGTGTTTGAATGCAGAAGGTTTTACCACTGTTGTTGCCCTCATGTTGTGTCCACCAACTTCAGCAGGTCGTCACTGGTCAGTTGAAATTAAAACCCATAACAAAATCACAACACCACCCTTCTTCAACTGATGATGACTTTGACAGTTTTCCTAGGTGAGGATGATCTAACTGGCTTTGACATAAAAACGAAAACTTATACAATTTAGGGAATTCATTGCAGATTTACTCAAACTATTCTCGTACAATATGTGACATGTGACTCGTCAAAGTAAATCATGGACCTGCAGAAAAACAATACAATAAACATAATACCTGGCAATATTGCAGACACAAATACCATACGACAGTCATACCTCTCACAAGAGTTAAAAATGTTTACTTTCATTATCTCTCACTCTTACATCCAAGTCTCTTGTACACAAAACAGAGAACATTCTAAATGACAGTCAGTGTGGGATACAGCAGACAAACATCATCCACATAGAAAGCCATACTCTGTTTTCTTTTTCTCATAACTTTTTATATGAAGCATTAGATAGAAGCAGACTCTTCCAAATCTTAAGGAAATAAAGTATTTTTAAACCAAATCAGATCAATTTGTGCTGGGACACTACATGAAATCAGGTGATCGTTAAAACGAGTTAATTTGTGGTTCTATTACTCTTGTGACTGTTGAGAAATCACTAGCTTTCCTTTTGCAGTAAACTCCTCCATATCCTCTCCAAAGACTACAGGATGAAGTACATGTATTATTATGGTAAAAGATGTTGAAACACTAGAAAAAATTAAGTTTTGAACGTCACCAAATTGTGACAACCGATGTCAGCTAATTTCCCTTCTTATGGCTGCCAACACCAACCTTCTGAAACCACAAATAACTTGACTTGATACCTATTATCAAACATTGAACAACAGTTTTTCCCCCAAGGGCAAAAGAAATAAACAAGCCTCAACACAGCACCAAGAGCTAAATTCAACAAATTTACACGCGCCTAGCCTGATTTCAAGGCCTCGCAACACATAATTTGTCCTCCTTTGCTGGAATGTGCATTGATCAATCTAGTAGCACAAGAGCTCTTCAACTGTTTCAACATACAACCAAGAAGAATTCCCGTGCGTGACCAGACATTTGTGCTCCCACTTAGAAGAAAAGACACAATGGAATTCAGGCAATGTTTGTACTCCTCACACTTACACCCTATTTTTCAGACAGAAAAATTGAGCTTGAAGTACTGAAAGTATAGGCTAACTTTGACTAAAATCAAAGTATACATATGCACTGACATGATACAGTGGAAGTCGGATATAATGGGCATAGATTTAACAAGACCTCGAAAATGGTCCCGACTCTTTTGGGACCGAAAAGCCATTCCCCAAACCCGAAAGGCGTGGGGGAAAAAAACGTTAATTCTCTCACCTCAGTTATGACGAGAGACAATGAAAACACCATGTTCTTTTGGTTTGGTTACCATATTACGTCCCCTGCAACACTGCAAGGTCATTTAAGAGACGGGCTACTTCGACCCTGCCTGTCAGGGCCAACCCGGAATGAGAGGAAAAAAATCCCAGCAGAAAAAAAAAACAGATCGTCCGCGCTCGGGATCAAACCAGGGTCTTCTGCATGACAGGCGAAGAGCCTAAACATTACACCACAGTGCCTGTCTTTGTTGAAACACTTGCGATACTATGAGAACACTGTGCTGGTCTTGGCAATCTCGTTACATCCAAATTTCACTGCATTACGGATAGAGAATTTCTGATAGCCTCTAGTTGCACACTTTAGATATAAAACTCAATAAACATGAGCATAAAAAAACCCAGCTTAAAAATCAAAATAAAAGTCTCTAGCGCACAAAATGATTTCCCACTCATCAGCTACTTCGGTGCTGTTTGTACAGAATATCAGACTTATGCATGATCCCAAGCAAAAGGAGATGTTTTTTCTCCAGCTATTGCACATTTATGTACAAAACCAGCAGATGCTCACAATACTCAGGATACTCACAGTAGCAAATTGATATTGACTCCGGTCTCTCTTTCCATCTCATTCTCCCTCCATTCCCTTCTATGTCTCTCTCTCTCTCTGTCTCACTCTGCCCTCCCCTCTGGTTCAATTTTTTTCTTAAACACACACATGTATGCCTGTAATTGTTTCAAACCAACCTCATCTTCCACAAACATAACATTTCTACCAAAAGCATCGTTCAACACACAGACATTCCAAGTCTAAATATTTCTCGTCAGAGATCAATGAACATACATTTCATATATGTACAGGGAAAACTAATATAACAGGGATAGTGGGGCCAGAGGAAAGTTATATGAGATACCTGATACACATATCAGATGAGATACGTGATACATGTAATGTAGATCAGATGTCAAAGGGAAAAATGCAAAAAGAGGAAACAAAACTGGGATTTCAACAACTCCTGTAGCAACAGGATCTCTTTTTACATAATGGCATGATATAAGTTACGTGGTTTCAACTGAAAGCTGAAACAATGACTCATGCCACGCAGGACGATAGCTTAGTTCAATTTTTTGTCTACAGTAGCTCCTAATTTTGTGACTTCAACTCACTGGTGGAAAAGAAAAATGCCCAACATTTGCCTCACACAGATTTGTGGAGGACAAGAAAGAACTAGACTGATGAGGGGACATCAGTGGCAGAGAAGTAAAACATCTATCTTGGATCATGGAGGATCCCCATATTTTTAGGATAGTTCAAGAATCCGACCTCCATTCTATCCTATCGGAGATCGATGTTAGAAAACCGAGGTCCCGATTTTTCTACAAAATCATAATGTTGCAAGGGGTGTAAAGTAAACATCAAGCAACAAAGATGTTTGTCGTGGAACAGGTGAGCGGACAATATCATTTTGAAATTTCATTTCAAAATAACAAAAGTATTTAGCAAAATTTTTGGGAAGGATCCTTACAATCTTTATGTTGTTTTCCTATACTATGTCTCTAGGCCTATCAGGTGGGACAAACTCTAACCAAGCTAAACCAAGCCTAGAGTCAAAACTTGCACTTCAACACCAAGCTTCCCTACCAATACAAATCATGACCTTCATTGATGCTTTCGAACCTTTGTGACGAAACAGCATTCTCTTATGTACAAGTCCTTATCGAGGAGGTCAAAAGTTACTGGCCAGTCAAAAACACCGGGTATGGCCGACAGTACAGGAGAGAGGAGGATGAAGTAGGAAGTCAGCAGATCCATCATGCATGTACTTCTAAACTGAACTACACAAACAAACTCTACACTTAAACGCTACTAAATGCTCAACTCCATGGTCCGTTGTGCTCACAGTAACTTTTTAAAAAATCATGTGCTGGCGGGGTGAGCTAAGAGCTAAAAAGTACTTATGTATTGTGGCGTCGGTAGTCTAGTGGTCAGGCTGCGGGACTCGTAATCTAAAGGTTGCAGTTCGAATCCCTGCTCGGACCCGACGTTGTGTCCTTGGGAAGGGCATTTTACACAAATTTTCCTCATTCTATCCAGGTGTGAATGGGTACCCGGCTATAGACAGCAAACAATCTTGTCCGTATGTTAGTGTTTGAGCGCTTGTAAAATGGCAGCTTGCACTGTATGCTTCCCAGGAAGTTGTAAAGGTTTCTGAATAACTTGGTCTGGTGGGGTAATAATAATTGTAAAGCGCATAGAGCTTGCTTTTGAGCGGAGAAATGAGCTTTATAAATGCAATCTATTAGTATTATTATTTATGCTTCAATGGAGTTGAGCATTCAGTCAAGTCTAAGTATTGACTATGCTCGTGCAACTCAGTCCTGGCCCTTTACTGACCAGTGGCAAGAAAACAACTACATGATATTTCAATAAAAGCACTGAACTGTTGTATACACAAGAAAAGGCATTTCAATCCTTAATAAACAACAATGGAAAACATACAGTAGTCTCTGCCTAAAGGCTCGCCCTACAAGATAGACATGCCCCGCTAAAACAAAAACACATGCCTTCATCAAACGACGCATTTTTTTTCTTGCATTATGATAAATACTATTGACCAGATTCATGCAAACACGCTAAACAGCCCTCCCAAACACTGTGCTTTGGTTTGGTTACCAGTTTTACATCCCCTGCATCACTGTAGGGTCATTTAAGAGACGGGCTACTTCGACCCTGCCTGTCAGGACCAACCCGGGCTGAGAGGAAAAAATCCCAGGAGAAAAAGACAGAGATCGTCCGCGATCGGGGATCGAACCCGGGTCTTCCGCATGCAAGGTGAAGAGCCTAACCACAGCGCCGGTCGAACACTGTGCATTTAGGTGGAGACTACTGTAACTTAATTGGAAATATACCAGAAAGAAACAACAAAAAAAGCATTTCATTTAAAAAAAACAAATACAAATAGAAACAATAACTGGAAAACATAAGTTTTTGCTGTATGCTGACTTATGATAGGAACTATCCATCAATACCAATGCATGATTCCAACCACAGGACGATTAATTTTTTCCTGCAATACCCGTGACACGACTACGCATGTAGAATTATGCTGCAATACTAACTACTAACAATAATATACTGTAAACATGTTTTTTTTCCACGTGGTTTTAATGTTTTTGTTTTTTCGCGAATCGGAAAAAATAGCGAAAATAACAACCACAGGCAATTTTACAGTAGAACGCAGTGCAAAATAATCAGCGAATGAGCTTACGAAAGGTGCATTACACCTTGCCGTTCTTATTTTCAATAAAAAGTTTTTGAATGTTTAATCAAACGTGTGGCTCTGTGGGAATGTATGTGTGAGCTTTGTGACATATTCTTTTCTTTCCTTCCTATTATAATATATTATAATAGTAACTGAGAAATTCGCGAAAATTAAAACCTCATGAAATTGGTTTGTCTCAATTTCGCAAAATAAAAGTCCACGAGAAAAAAGATCACCTTTACAGTAGCACCAAAGCAACTCTCAGTTTCTATAATTTTACTATACTACATACAAAATCACTAATACAATGATATCTATCGAATGAATATGTATCTGATCTATATTATGCAACAAATATGTGACTAATACTACTATGCAGGGTTACGAGTTGTATAGCTTTAAAGGCAAATGTTTACTTTGTCTTTTTGTCACTGATTGGGAAACCATGGTGGTTGTCTCTTACCCATCGTCACAAGAACTACAAACCATGGTGACAGGCGTGAAATTGTGCTTCCGTTAAGCAACACTTTTTCAGTCTGAAGGAAGTGAGAATGTTGTCATTGACAACAAAATGTAAAATTGGCACAGAAGCACACGACTTCGTATTTCATATTAGGGTAGGTAAATTTCCTCGCTCAGATGTATCCCTCTATGATGAGGCTTATTCTGACTCATGTAGGGGCAAGCAAACCATACAAAATAACTCTCATCCTGTGAAAATATCTCGTAACAACCTGCAGGCTGAAACAGCCAAAGAAGCTGGTGGTGCCTGTAATAAATACCTTTTAACTTCTGCGACATACCGGTGATGGCAAGTCTGTAGCACATCCTCTTACTCGAACAACAAGCAGAAATTGGCTTGCTTCCAATATTTTGTTTCCCTGTCATAATTCAACATGCTTGAACAGAATACTGAATTGGAACAGAATACACGTAGCAACATTCCGAAAACAAAGCTCACTCCAAACATCATTTCATGGCCTGCCTTTGACCTCTATATTTGTCAGTCTTTTGATATATTATAATCTGTCCTAGATCAGTTCAACACAAACAATATTATGTCCTTGACCCCCATCAAGGTCAGATTGGCCAACCTGGACTGAAAGGGACGAATATCAGCAGAAAGATGCAGTTGCTCATCCTCACAAGGGATTGGATTAGGGTCTTTTGCGTGATGGGCGAACAGAGTGATAGGCAAACTGATGAGCCTAACGATTACACCACAGACGTCGGCTAATAAACTTGTTCTCCATCCCTCATCGAGGTAAGGCTCACAAAAACATGTCTTTGACCGCCACCAAGGTCAAACTCAGAACAACATGACATGTCCGTGAACCCATCTAGGCCAAAGCCTCACGACACAATGAATGCTGATCTGTCATTGAATCCAAGAGGTCACAGGTCACATAGCATCATAACCTGTCCTTGACATCTTTGTCCTCCTCGTCCTCCTCAGGCGGAATTACCATGGTAATGCTAGGCTGGGACGTCGTGACTGGCCACGCTACGCTGTATGTCACCTAAAGTTTGAAGTAAAGGAAAAGAAACATAATTCACCTCACTTTTCTAAAACAATGTCAAGAAGCTAGCTGAGGACAAGAAAAAGTAGAAAGTGTTTGTACATGGCCTTCATCCTGCTGTTCTTTAGCCTTAGCCATTTTTCATGTTCAGAGAGCTGGGGTTACCAATGTATTTCAAAACAACCAGACCAGCTGTCCATTGTCAGACAGTGCTATTGTTAGGCCTACTACTGCTCATCATGTAAACATTAGCAATGTCCCCTGTCTCAACCCCAGTAGTCAACATGTCAATATTGACAGTACCACCCCAGTCAATATAATAAGAACAGAGCTCAGAACTTACAGTAGAGAGAGC
>JAUKPP010283267.1:0-10555 GCA_032273245.1 Phyllaplysia taylori
AAGTCAAGTCAATTGGAAATCAAGTTTTGCGTCATCCTCTTTCCTTTTCATAATCACCGTCTCAACGAATGTGAATTCAATGGTGACGAGAACCTCAAAATTAACAGTAGAAACAAATAATGTCATTAAAACAAACTGACTAAAGTTGAAAAATGCGCAAAGCCTTTTGTTTTCAGATTATAGACTCAATATTTCCTTATTACTATCATACATTCAAAACAATTAGTTTCCTTGCCTTCACAAAAGACAAGTTAAAATTTCACTACTTTATGATATTCAATTCAACAATGGCTTTGTTACAGCTGTTTATCAATATGATCCCTTTGGCTAAGCGGTGATTGCGAGGCACGGTCTTAGGTTCTGACTAAAGATCTTTTGAAAATGTCATTAATGTTTTCCAGGACTTTTGACATCGCTCTGCTCAAAATGTCTGAAGTGCATTCGAGATCTAGGCTCAGCGCTGACTAATGTGTTGGCAAATCGTTTCAGTCTGATTATTTTGTATCGTGTCGTTGGTCATGGTACCAAAGATAAAGGTTTCCATTAAAACCGGTGAACACAGATAAATAAACATGCAGTAGAGTCCACTTAATTCGAACTCTGATAATTCGATTTTCTTTTAATCCGATGTCAGATTGACGACTTTTCTCTTCTTTGTCTCTATTAAATATAATTTTTTTCATGAGATCAGCAGCATTTGTACTAAGTCTCAGTTTGTACTAGCTGTCAGGAAGAATGAAGATCCTCATTTGTCCTAGGAAAAACACGGATCCTTGTTTGTCCTAGGAAAAACGCGAATCCTCATTTGTCCTAGGACGATCTGCAATCGTGACATATAGATGTATGGACCATAGTCCTCGTGAAGCTAAAAGTTCATAGGAATTAAACACATACGCATGATTTTTTATTAAAACAAACCTTTTTTTTTTTTACAATGATGGGTTTAAATTGAATTAACTTAAAATCGTTGGAAACAAAGTAAGTAAAATGATACAATCATGTAGTGTTTTTCCAATGCAGTGGTCTACGCATAAGATCCAGTTAAATTTATCTATTCATAGCTTCTTTGGCTATTTTAGTCTAGGTCCCCATGAGAAGACAAAAGGCAAAGCCTTGAAACACCTTTGATTGGGTCCTATAATCTCATATCAATCCCTAAAAGGCAGGACCCAATCACAGGGGTGATCTTTGTATTTGTTCAACAATTCTTACAACTTTTGCTTCATGTAGTAGATGTCCGAACATGAGACTCAAAACGAGTGAAGGTGAAACCCCTCTCCTCATGCAGCAATTCTCCACATGTTCTTACACAAAAGCCTGCTGTAAGGGCAAAGGGCAAAATGCTTTATCTCGAGGTACACATGATCAAGATGACCACATTACATGAAGGTGACCTTGGAGACCACAACCTCTCGGTCAAGAAAACATGTGTCAGCAAGCACTGACTGAAGGTGATGGTTGCATCAAATGCTGATCCTACTAAGCCTACTCCAACACCTACCATCATAATCATATGCATACCCCTTCATAAAAAACACTGATGGAGAAACAAGAGAAGCAAAGCAGTGAGAAGAAAATAATATTGTCCTAAATAATTTTGGCTTTGAAAAGGTGGGATCCCATTGTGATCAAAGAGGGGAGCAAATACTGTTTTTACAGCTAAACAGGAGAACAGGCAAAATGGGACCATAACAGGTGGGATCTTAGGTGCAGGCCACTGTATAGAATTTATTATTTTTAATTTATTAACAGAAAAGCATAATTCAGAATGGGACATTCACAATGTCAAATCGAACTTTTTCTGCTAAAAATACTGCGTATTATAAGTTATATGTGTACATCATGTGAAAGAAAATGTTTATAACGTATTAACGGGCAAAACATATTTTTTTTAAAATCTACATTGTGGTTGACCTTGGCTCACATCACTGGGCCGGACCTCATTATATCCCTCCTTCTATTCTGACCAAACTCATCGTCACTTAATACTGGCTGCTATAAAAATCTTGACTGCTTTTTACTTTTTAGTTGCGGAGATTCTCTGTGCTTGGTACAATAAATTTTCATCTTCAATGCAATAAGAAATCCTAACAAATAAAATAGAAAAACAGCAACAACGCAACTTTAACTTTAATCAGAACCGTAAATTGCACACTTTGGTTTCTCTCTTGATCTTGAGCCCTGGGCAACAGCTGTGAGTAATTCAGGGTTTAGAGTGACAGAATCTTCCCCATTTGTAAAATCATTATCTTAAACTAGTTAAACTCAACTTAAAGTGACTTGACTAGTAGTGTAAAAATTCTCAATCTTACTCTCTTTGCATAAAAAAACAAAACCCATTAGCAATAATCTGTTTTCGTCAAACGTTACATTTTCAGTAACAGTTGGCAATTTCAAACAGACATCTACTGAAATTTTGAAAACTTTGATCTTGTTTGAGAGATATGTCCTTAAAACTGCATACTGGCCATCCGAAGTTCTTGAACTAAATTTAGAGATAATAAATTAATCTAATAACTATACAATAAATATTCCTCTTCAAATGCAGTAGGAAACTATTTCAAAGAAAATAGCAAAAGCTTCAACTGAAAGTAAAATCGAACACAGTCAAACTATGATTCGTAGGGTACCCTTTGGTTTCTCTCTTGAACTTGAACCATGGGCAACAACTGACAGTAATTCAGGGACAGAACTTTCACCATCTGTAAAATCATTGTCTTGGCTTTCAAGGTATAATCTAGGTGACTGGCAACAAAAAGTTGTGGTGACCAGCAACAAAAAGTTGTCATTTTTTATATCATTACAAAAAAAAACAAAAAAAGGAAAATATTCTCTCCTAAAGTTCAAGGTCAGTGACACAATAACCAATTCCATGCCTTTGATAACACAAAAAGCAAAAACATGTCTGCCACTACTAGTACTAATGTGTCACTGATTTTTAAACTACTTTTCTGACTATTTTGATAAAAAGGGAAAAAAGCTGATGTGTAAGTTGACATTCCAATAACAAATACATCTTTTTTGGCCTTTTTGTTACAAAACCGATCACTTGAAAGCACAGCTACAAAAATCATTTTGTTATATCAAAACCCAACAATTGGAAGTATGTGGAGCAGACACGTCTTCCTACTTTATATATATATATATATCATATTTTTCATTAGAGAGAAAGACAAAAAGTCACATTCAGTATCAAAATAATAACATCTCTATAAAAACAATTTACACAAAGAGCTTCATCTGGAAAATATTTCTACCAAGGAGCAACTGCTTTCTACCCTAATAAATAAAAAATTAAATAATGAAACTTTTGATAATTTAATTTGATTGAGAAAAAAAAAGATTACCTATGCCTTATTTGCTCTTCAATATCATGGCAGGAAAATAGATAAGATTTTTTTTTAAACATACTGCTAAATAAAACAGTGTATGCAGTTTTCTCAGTTTCATCCTTTTCGGTCTTGAAATTGTAAATATTTAACATGAAATAATCACTCACAATTTATAAAATTATCATCTTACTTTTGGAACTGATAAGCCCACCACTGAGACCATTTTCCACTAGTTTTGGCAAAGAAATGGTTGATGTGCCCTGTTCCCTTGATGAGTCAACATTTTATGGCATACGGGGGTATGCGCTATATAAATGCAGTCATTATTATTATTACTTAATTCCCACCCTTCAGTTATGTCAGTGTAAAATCATTTCATAATAACCCTTGGTTTATCCTAAGAATTCTACGAGGCATTCAATTTTTGTTTTTCATTTCTCCCGCTCTTCATTTAGTTTATACACATGGGGCTCTGGCTAATGTTACATTCTTTCATATGGAAATGTATGCTAATGTCGGAGATGCATGATTGTAAATTGTTCAGGGCTGTTACAGTCGGCATTAAACTAACACTAGCTGTGCTAGTATTTATATAAAGACTCTTAGAAGCTATAGAACTGAGAAATTCAGAGGCAAGAACTTTCAAGCTTTAATTTTCAACAGGATTAAATTTCTCATGAAATTGTTTCCCATAAATTTGCAAAACTTAATCAAATGCCCCCAGTGAGAATTATAAAACAAAGCAGTGTTGAGAAAAAAGAAAAAAAAAAAAAATTTCTTCAAGCGTAATGCCATGATAGGGGCTATGCGCGGAAAGGCCTGTGTGAATACAGCAGAGTTGCCAACCAGAACAGGAAATATAAGTGAGATTTCATATAATTTGCTTCTACTTTTTGAGGAGATATAAAATGTAGCAGAACGAATAAATTCATTCTTATTTCAACATAAATATAATAAAGTTAATTAAAAGTAAATTTCTAACAAGAATTATTAACAGGCAAAATTGAAAAGAATTTAAAATATATTATAAGAAAAAAATGCATTGCTAGGCATAGTACTTAGCCAGCAGCAATGATCCCAACGATCCCAGGCCAAGAAAAAGTTAGTTACTATTTTTATCTTACCACCAAAAGTTCATAAAATCATGAGAACTCAAATATTTTTCTTGGGGGCAGGAGATTCACGTCAAATTCATGAGACTCAATTATAAAATCATGAGCATTAGCAATTCTGGGCAGACTGTCAAGCAATAGCAAGTGACAACAAATTCAAGACAAGTGACCATTACTGGTTGTAATTGTTTTGGGTCCCAGATTCTACTAGTACAATAATATACAACATTTTCCTAAATTTAAGAATCATGGTCAGTCAACAAGCAAGGTAAAACTAAAAATTGAAAATATGAACCATTCTACTGCGATGACACTTGACATTGTCGAATTGATTGACATTAGACATTAATTTTCAATGAACAATGCTTCACTTTTAATAATTTTTCTTTAAGCTACTTTTTCATTCTAAGTACACACACATGTGTTTCAAAGGATGAGTCTGTCACTGATCTGCCACAAGAGTCCAAAGTACTGTTTTTATTTTGATTTGCTAGCTGAACAAACAATCGTTGGGATTGATTTTTTATTGTAGGACTATACAATAAACAACAAATGTATGCATATATATATATAAGTTTATGTGATTTTTATTGCTCATGATGGTTCTTAATGCTGGTGTACAGAATAGATTAGCAACCCCCCCCCCCCCCCTCCCCCCTACATACACACACATTTATGCAAAAAGCAGGTTCAAAGGCCAGAATAAAAACATAAATTGCATTCTGGCCGAGCTGCAACCCTTAAAATAGTTTGTTCTGGCTTGCAATGACTGGAATAGATACTAGGTATACACTCCTCCTCTCCCCTGTTAGTTATAATCAAAGAAAAAGATGCACACAAAAAATTCCCTCAGTCCAAGGAACAAAACTACATTGCAATTGGAACACCAGTGTCCCTGTTATAGGCCACTACATTCCAGTGTGCTGATGATAGCATACAACAAAGCTTTTTTTATTTCTTATCGCACATATCTGAATCATTTTGCCTTTTTTTTTTGGTCCTGGTGGTAGCCCAGATTTGAGGATCTTGCTCTAGACCCAATCAATGCAGATTGACATGCCTGCAACCCAATGATGAGTAGATAATTTCTAGATTAGAACTTGGTTTTGGTTACCAGTTTTACGGCTACAAGTCATGCATTGAAAGAGTAAAATCATATATCTTGGAATCATCATCGATGACCAGCTGGACTGGCATGACCATCTACCAATAATATTTGTAAACAAGAAAATCAACATTAGATTATATTTTCTAAGAAAATTGGAGTCCTTCCTTGTCGATAACACCCTCATTAAGGTGTTTTTTTATAAAGCAACAATTGAATCAGTCATTTCTTTTTGCCTGATCTGCTATATACAGCCAAACCTGCCAAAATGGAAACCTGTATTATGAAACAGAAACCTCTCAACGGGATCTTCCACTCCACCCTTGATAAAATCCTCTAAAATCACCCACATAAAATGGAAACCTGTTCAACACGGAGACGGAAACTATTTTCCTTTCCCTTGAAGAGTTCTGACCTGTCCAAGACTGAAAAAGCGTTGCTAGTTCATCCCCAATCCCAATCAAAACTCCGCCAAAGTTTGTTTATGCTTGCTCAAATCTTTACTCCAAATGCTAGGCAAGGAAAGGATTAGCAAGGGTGTGGTCTTGTAGGGTGGGGAGGGTGGGGAGCCATGAGCATCAGCATTGCAGGTGGTTACTATGGTAGGAGACGTGAGATCTGAACACAGCATGTCTTCAAGGTTCCAAGTGACGCACCAACAGGGATATTTCCCCGGCTGGCCAGAGGTGTGAAATCCTGCCACTGCCCGCTGCTGTGATCTCCCAACCAGTCGAGGAAAAAGTTTCTCTGGACAGTCCTTACAAGCACTAGCTAGTAAATGGGTTCCTTTCTCACTTATTACAACATGTTACAAGAAGTTAAAAGGCTTCTGACTATGTGCTAGTCTAGAATTAGCGGGGCGAAATGGGTGAAAGGCATTGGTTGATTGCGATTATTGCATTGATAGGAGAGGTTGCTTTGGGGCAAAGTGTTGCGATCTATTCAAGACGCCACCGTCATCTCGACACACCCTATATTTGTTTGTCATGGCAATCGCAAATCACAATATTTGGGGGATGGATGGGGGTTCAAGTCATCGTGGTTAAAATCGATTTGCTACACAGTGCATAACTAGGTAAGTTTTGTTGAGTTGTTTTTATTGGTGGGTGGGGATGGGGGTAATTACAGTTTGTTAATTAAACATAAAATTATACGTCTTACTTTTTTAGATAAAAATTGAGGCCAAAACTTTTTGAATGCTGGTAAATTCATTTTGTCATCTAGGCTCTGGTTCTAGATCTAGGTAACTCTTTATTTTCGTTGCCGCCTTAGATTACTTAGAAGTAGAAGTCCAATCTTGCTTTGAATTTTCCATTTGAAAAGGCTATGGACCCGAAAAACGGGGACTTCACAAAAACAGGAAAACCCATCCAGTTTCAGACAGCAATATAAATACTATCACTATAGCCTAGCCTTTGACTTACTGTTCTAATCAAATGCTTACTTAGGCTAGAGAGTAGATCTAGAACTAAGTAAAACCAGAGTTCCTCAAACTCAATGCAATCACTGATCACAAATTCACTGTTCTTGTAGTGTGTCTGTATGGTAGCCCCGGTTTTCGCCCACCTAAGAACGCGTAAGAATACACAGTTTAACACAAGATTCCCATTAGGTGGGCGAGATTTGGCACTGGGCAAAAATCGCAGCACAAAACATGCAAAGTTTTCCTCTTAGCATGGGTATATGGAGCTTTCTAGAATACAACTGGAAGAGCGTATCCTTGTCCTACTTCTATGCATGCATCAGCCTCGGACTGTCATTGCTGTCCGAGTTAGTGTGAGAGTTGTGGACTATTATAGTTGTGTAACCATGCATGACAAGGTATGGATCTAGACTAGATCTAGATAGACTTCCCTTCTTTTACACTTAATTGCAGATCTAGAGTCTAGATAGATTCTACATAGATCTATTTCTCTACTTCTCCATCTCCTCCTCTAGTACTCCTGCCCTACCTACCGTTATATTTGCCATTTAAGTTAGGAAGTGGCTATTAGTCCGGCTGCCCGACCGATAGTCAAAAGCCTATCCGTCCGGCTGCTGGGCCAATGGTCAAAAACCTATCTGTCCGGCTGCCGGACAAAGAGTCAAAAGCCTATCCGTCCGGCTATAGAAGTCCGGCTGCCAAAGGATAGCCAAAATGTTATTGGTCGAGTATAGTTCATTACATAAAGAATCTGTGTCCTGTCTATAGTCTAAAGTTTAAGCTAATAATAATAATAATTGTTGTAGTAATAATAATAAGATAAGATAAACTTTATTGTCCAGATAGGAAACTTTTCTTCATGGTTACATGACGTAAAAATAACAGTTGATGTACATTTTAAGTTTTGTATATTTATTATGTAGACATTTTAACTAAAAGTAGTAAAAGTGATGACAAAAAATTGTCTTAAAAGAAACAGGATAATATCACTCGTGTATACAGTATACATTATATTACTATAAATAGAACATATTTATGGTATACCAGATAGAGTAAATATAAGAAGTGTAAAATCATGGGGAAATAATTCAACATGAAAAATAAAGTTTATCTTATCTTATCTTATCTTATCATATCATTATTACTACAACTATTATTATAATTATTAGCTTAAACTTTAGACTTTAGACAGTACACAGATATATATTCTTTATATAATGAACTATGCCAGACCAATAACATTTTGGCTATTCTTTCGGCAGCCGGCCTGGACTTCTATTGCCGGACGGATAGGCTTTTGACTATTTGTCCGGCAGCCGGACGGATAGGCTTTTGACTATTGGTCCGGCAGCCGGACAAATAGCCACTTCCTTTAAGTTATGTTGATTGTTATAGATCTAGAATCTAGATCTAGATATCTACTACTACTACTACTGATGGTGATCGTTACTAGATCTAGATCTAGAGTTGTTAGATTAGTGGACTACTAAATCTAGATATAGAATCTAGTAGTTCAGTAGTCTAGATCTAGATCTAGATCTAAAGGCAAGGAACCCCCAGCCCCAAGCCCAATGGCCAAAGCCCAACAATAAAGGACAAGACTAAAATTGAAAATACATCTTGGCCTTGGACAGCACAAGTACTGAAGTAGTCACAAGTACAAAGTAAAGTGCCCCCATTTAGACTTAAATTGAAATCAACAAATCCAGGCATATGGATGCATGAAAGGGATGGGAAGTGTCATGAAGACCGCACCCAAGAACCATCATTTATTTATTATTATTATGCACCGTAGTGTAGCGATGAAAAGGAAAGAAAAAAAAGGAAACAAACTTACCGGCGGTATATTTGCTTGCTAGCTCCTTTGCGCCTGCATGTGCGGGTCCCCATCTCGGCTTGCTAGGGGTAGATCCGTTTGAATATTGAATATTATCATTAGGATCCTCCTCTGTCATAGAATTTTCAATGATTTCAGACGCTGACTTAACTCCCATTATGTCTGATCAAGTTCAACTAATTTGATCGTCTACAACAAGCGGGCTGTGATTGATGACTGATGAGTGATGATACGTCTCCGCAGAAACCAACTGCTGGCCTGATGAAGACGATAGGAAGTTGCTCTGCCATTGGTGTAAAATTACACCATTACACAACGCATAAAAATATTCCAAAGAAAAAGAAAAAGATCGTAAAAATTGAAATGGCAATCACCATCAACTTAATAGATATATTTCCTCATGATGAATTTTTTTTTTTAATTGTTTAAATCATGTTGTCAATGATGTCTGAAAATTATTTCTTTTTCGCACAGTAATGTAAGGTCAAAGGTCACACATGTGTTAGACTTACAGGGCAGAGAGCTTCCGGGGTGTTTTTATGCTTCACAAGTAGGCCTAGCACACTACACACTACACACTGTTTGTACACACACACACACAGCCTGACTGACAGCCTGAACAGCACACAGAGTTAATGTTATCACTCCAGCAGAAATTATGTGACAACTGTCAGGTAAATTTTTCTCTAAGCAAGTGTGTACGTGACTTTTGGTGGAGTTTTTAAGTTCATGTACTCAACCCGGGTATGTTGTTTGGTTTTTTTGGTAGATGAGAATCCACCAAGCAGATCGGGACAGTAGATCTGGTGTGGTGTGGGTGTAGTGTAGTCTGGAGGCAGAGGCCTAATGAAATGATTAATGAGTTAATGAGAAGAGAAGGAAAATGGTCAGGATCAGTAATGAGAAGAGAAGTAAAAAAAGAAGGAAAATGGTCAGGATCAGTAATGAGAAGAGAAGGAAAATGGTCAGGATCAGTTAGGATTTTTAGATTTTAGATGTCAATTATTTAGAAGATTTATTAGGGTCTAACTCTACTAACCCCTCTAAAAAGCCTAAGTCCTAAGTTCCATTGTAGGACATTTGACCCCCATTTAATTATAATTCATCTGATGATCTAGTGACAGATCCGGCCTTTTTTTTTCGATGTGACTACCCATACTCAAGTACGGTGACATCGACAGGCTAGTCGTACTCTAGTACGGCGACATCGACAGGCTAGTCGTACTCGAGTACGGCGACATCGACAGGCTAGTCGTACTCAAGTACGGCGCCATCGACAGGCGAGCCGTACTTAGGTGGACCCCTGACCAATAATCAATAATAAGTAGGCGTATCTCCTGTGCTGCAATTTTCACCTCGTGCCAAATCTCGCCCACCTAAAGGAAACCTAGTGTTAAACTGTGGATTCCTATGCGTCCTTAGGTGGGCGAAAACTGGGGCAACCTAGATCTAGATATAGAACGAGGCTTCACATTGTCAGAAGCGTGTGTGGCTTAGTTAGTGGTAGTGTGTTGGCTTGTCAATCAAGGTTGTGAGTTCAAGTCTCGCTCCGACCATGGGTTTTATTTTTTTTAAAAGGGGGGTTTGGGTTTTTGCCACTTTTTTAAACAAATTTCTCTCACAAGTTTGTGAGTTCAAATCTAGGATCTAGTTTCAATTAAGATTTTTTTTTCCTTTTTAAACTAATTTTTCTCACAAGTGTGTGAGTTCAAATCTCGTTTCGATCATGATTTCCACGATGCCCCC
>JAUKPP010283300.1:0-10553 GCA_032273245.1 Phyllaplysia taylori
CCCCCCCCCCCCCCCCCCCCCCCCCCTTCCTCTCTTTTTCTTGTATTATGTTTTTTACGATTGTGGCCTGAAGAAGACTGGTGTCCAGTCGAAAATTTGCCCCATTTCATCATTATGTTTCTCAATGCTTTTTCTTTATTAAAGTATGTTTATCCGTACACTTTGGTTGATTGTGGTGTGTTGTTTAGCTTTCTACTCTACTAGGAAAGGGGACCCTCAGTCTCCCGCATGACAAGCGAGGATACTTTCTTTCTTCCTCTTTCGAGAATGATTTTAATTTCTATGACCTCCACTGCACTTTTTTTTTTCACTTTAATGGTGGATCTTATTTTCTCTTTCCTTTTTTTTCTAATTTCTCACAGGGGACTGTGTGCGGATCTCTCGTCTGAACAATGTCTTGGCTTGGGATCCTGGTGATCCTGGCCTCAGTCCTCACACTGGTCACACCAGCATATCAAGGGAATAAAGGTACGTCAGAACAGCTCTCGAGAATGAAGAGACAGATAGATCAAGCGTTTGATTACGCCCCCACAGAGGAGGGCCAGAACGTTACTCTCACTTGCGATTACGATGCTGCCACTGTCAGTGATAACACTACGATATTTTTGGTCATGACGATATCTGGGGAGACTCGAGTACCCGCTCGGTGTGAGAGACATGACGACGGGATGTACCACTGTCATGTGGAGCCGGAGTTTTCCTCCGTCCTCACTGCTACGCCAAACGGTACAAGAATTCACCTTACTTGGCTTGCAGATAGAAGAATTGTCTTCGCTTCATGCGAGCACAGTGGGGGTAGAAGCAGCTGGAACTTTGTCACTTTTGTCCGCCCCACCAGCCTCAGGTGCAGTTCGCAGTCACTGGCTCACGACAGCAGCATAGTGTCTGTGGCGTGTGTTGCAGACGAGATTTACCCTGACGACCCGAGGTGTGTGCTGTACAGACAAACTGGCGGTGGCGGCAGATCTCAAACGTCCTTCACCCCAAGTTACGGTCAGTTCGGCCAAGGGTCATCTCTAGGCGCCACAATAGGAGCGTCGTGCGTGTTTAACATCCAGGTTTCTAAACTCGGGGCAGGAGCTCACAGGCTAGAAGTCAACATGTTCCCTTTCTTTGACGATAGTGACGTAACGCATGGTCTGGTTGTAACGGCGACACCTGACGTCACATTGTCTTACCCAGTCCCAGAAATGATTAACTGTCCTTCTGGGGCAAAGGTGAATGGTGAGTATATCATGACCGGCTCAGTAGCCACTTGTGGATGTCGTCAACAATCTGTTGGTGACCCTCCTGGATGGCTTGTCCTGTCTCAGGCTGGTGCCACTGTTGAGTCAGGAAGTGTAAACTCACCTGTCGTCATGGCAACAATAAAAAATCCCCCAGACAACAGCGACCAGATATTTACGTGTCACTCCGAGTCCCCTCTGGGTCAGTCAGGACCGTCTGTCTCTATAACTGTCAAGTTCGCCTACGGGCCGAGTAACATCTCACAGACCTTCTCCAAACCAAACCCGTCCAACTGGTGTGATAGCGGCAACAACTTCCCTATGACATCTTCGTGTTCTATTGATCCGAACACGGTAAATCCACCAGCGGAGCACGTTTTAATTTATATCAGTACTGCCAGAAAGACATCAGTCAGTCACGCGATGTCGTCAGGGCGTCATTTTATTCGTTGCCGAGCCGAGAACCCAATGTTCCCCAATGAGCTTTTTGTTGATGGCGGTGAGCTATTCACAGTAAGAGCTCCACCTAAAGTCCCACCAAAGATCAGCGTCGTCCCCTCCACAACATCAGGGACAGACGACAACGGAGAAGTTTTAGTAAGGGAAAACACCACGACTACTGTGAAATGTCTCGTAGAACAGAAATACGAATATCCTCGTATACAGGAGAGCGATGTGCAACTGAACTGCCCGACGCTCCAGCAAGACAGCTCTAACGTAAGGTCAGGGGTCATAACGAGGTCACGGGCAGAAAGTTGTTCGTGCACTGCCACTCACGCTAGCGGATGTTACGATAAACGGGATGATATCACAATGAGAGCTGCCTACGGCCCTGAGAAAATCACACTGAAAAGAAAAAATGTGAACCCGGAGATGCAAAGAGTGTACAACATGTGTCCTTTATCTTCAGAGACAGGCATCACAATGGAATGTTCTGTAGGTGCTGTCTACCCTGAAGCAAATCACACACTCACTGTGACTCGGACAGGAACACAGAACGTTCTCACGTATACAGGGGGCAGAAATAGCTCATATCACTTTGTGCCTACCACAGGAGGGACACACGAGTTCCAGTGTGTCGCTGTAAACAGCGTATTCGAAGATCTGAGAGGAGAAAGCCCAAAGATGAAGATTGAAGTGAGAGAAGCTCCCAAGACGCCCCCAGTCCTCGCCATCAGAGGTCAGACCTTCACTGGCACCGGCGCTGAGAACGTGGTAAAACTGCGAGCTGGGCGGAGCTATAGTGTGACGTGTCGCATTGGTGGGGGATTCCCCGAGATCTCTGACTCTAACGTGACTGTCATGTGTGCGGGAAGTGACGTCACCGATGGGTTGTTTGTGCCCTCCCTGGGCCCAGGTGGTGAGAACAAAACGACATGTAGCTGTGCCGGCCAGCATCCGAGTGGCTGCTATAACCTCAGGACAGTCGTGGACGTTTCACTAATTGCCTCAGATCTGGATGACCAGGACCAACTGCTTCATGAAGAAGATTCAGGAAAGATTTCACTGGCAGTTAGTGTAGCCTTAACCTGTGGGGGATTCGCCCTGGGTTCCAGTCTCACACTGGTTATTACGTGCCTGTTGCTAAAGAGGTGTAAACAGAGAAAAGAAACCAGTGACGAAACCTCAGATCAGATTGACAGGACCCCGACCTACGTCAACACCAGCGAGGTTCTGAGTCCAGCCACGGGTCTCAATCAAACTCCTGATAAGCCAGATCTTCCAGAAAATCCGTACAACAAAATAATTGTAAATCAAGACAACACGGGACCTGATGAAATAGGTCTTAACCGCCTTAGAGGAACTCCCACACAAGCCATTGCGCCTTCACCTTCACGCACCGGAAGTGACTACAATCCATACTACACAGTTATCTTGCCTGACTAAATGGAAGGGTCGGAGCAAATTGAGGCCAAGGTCAGTCGACAATAATTGGGTCATATCACGTGTACAAGAAGTATCTTCGCAGTCGAATCTCCAAACAGCGGAGAGCTGTTAATCCCTCCCCACACACCCGAGCAACCATCGGAACTACAATATCAGGGACGAAAAAACAGAGAGAAACTTACTCATTCAATATGTTAATGTGGGCATCAACAAGATAGCTGCTCGTTCATAAAGGGTGACACAAACAAAGCGTTCTCAAGTAAAATCTTAGTAAGTTGGTCATGCCAAATGCTAGCCTAAAAAATCATTAACACAGCCAATAAGGTTGGCGGCCAAACAAATGAACCAATATTCCTCACTGGCTTATGGAAAATAACGAAATAACGGCTACAAACGCAGTATCATCCAGTTTGTACCTAATGTAAAATGTATGCAAAAATTTATAGGTAAATTGAATACAGATGTTCCATTGCCTTTTTTTACCATACGTTATTGTGTACTAATTTTAAAATGTTCCTTTGCCTTATTTTACTTAATAGATGTCATTGTATACTTGTTTTGAGATGTTCCTTTGCCATATTTTATTTAATAGATGTCATTGTGTACTTATTTTGGAAATGTTCCATTGCCTATTTGAATTAATAGATGTCATAGTGTACTTTCTTTTTTTTTTTAGAAAAAATCCAAACACAACGAAATGGAATGAAAGCACACCATTTTGAAAAGGCACAAATGGCTTTTACAAAAGGACAATGAATTTTATTATTTGAATGTAGATTATATACATGATACCAATCAATTCATTCAGCCACAGTTAGAGCCATAGTTCAAACTAGACGACATCGCCCCTGTCGCAAAGCTGTTGTTTCATGGCAGAAACTAAGAACATCAACAAAAACACTTCCTTCAACAAGTTCTCGTGCCTTTCTTTCATTCTCTCGAAAAGCTGGGTACGAAATTTGGATAAAGATTTTATCTCACTAGATAGTTGGATACAAGATCTGCCTCATAAGAATCTGAACTCCCCTGCTTGGCGCCTTCCAATGATTGAATTAGATAGTTATTTGGATATCCCATTAAATTTACATGGATCATCCTAATACTTAGATTCATAAGAAATAACTCTTTGTACAGGCCTATTATCTCTACCCTGCAACTACCCAAAGGTAGCCCCAGTCTATTGTGACATACGGATCCATGATGTTGTACATTTCTATATTTTTCTTATCTAGTTATTGTATTGACATTAATTATTTCCTTACCCAGCTTTCCATCATTCCATTTAAAGCTCCTCTTACACTGAATGGGACAGCACCATGATATTAATGTTTTTTCGTTGACAAACTTAAATATCAACTTGTAAATTAGCTTGAGATATGATTTATTTCTTCTGTTGTTATTATTGTTCTCGTCGTTGTTGTTATCGTAACAAAGTTGTTGTGGCCGTTGGCGTTGCTGCTGCTTTTCTGTTGTTGTTGCTTTTGTTATTGCTGTTGTTACTGTTTTTAAAGATGCTTTCGTTGTTTCTTACATACATGCACACAAACAAAAAAGCACACACACTTACAAAAGTTCAATCCCTTATAAATTCTTGTACTATAGCACCTGGAATTTCCGACTTTGTGCGATGATTTTACTCATGTAAAGTTTTTGTATATAATCTATTACTATTAGACTGGGATCACTTGAAATTGGGAGGTTTGGGTTTTGGGTATCTCTTTATTTGTATTCGTGGATCTACTAAGAAAAGATTTCTTGTGAGTATATCTTTATGATCTATATGCCAATATGCAACATATTTCTCAGCAATAAAATGAATTTCGGCCTTTAGATCTATCATTGTATTGTGTTTTCATCACGCTCCTTTTTATAACTGAAAATCTGTAGAATATACGAGTATATTATATTATACTACATCAGCTCAGCCCACAAGCTGAGATCGTATGTTATAGTGACCTTGCAATCTATTTATTCATTTAGTTGCTAGTGTATTTTTGCTTTAAATGCTAACAAAATGAGCTGGGGATCCACCATGTAACAAAGAAAAATTTACAGGTCTGCATAGAAAATCATTTTGAAGTTTTATCTTTATAGAGGCACCAGTTTCTTTGACTATTTTAGTCTTATAGAAAATCAAACTTTGTTGAGAAGACATGCTTCATGGAGAATGCAGTTCATGGCTGGAAACTGTACAAAGCAATGTTATCTATGATGTTTTAGACAACCATAGTGGAAGAAATTCATTAAAAGTATGGAAATCTCCTTCCACCTCCTGCCGTTTCAGACATACAAAGTTGGGCACCATTTGAACAGTCAATAACTTTGCCAATTCGTGTTGGAATTTTATGAAATTTCACACAATGATTAATACATAAGGGGAAATGTATCTCCGAAATATTCATAGTCATCGAACGAAAAACAAAGGTACAACGCCCTTTTAAAAAACATCATAAATAATAGCAACTAAACGTCACACACATCTTAACATTTTTAAGTCCTTGATAACAAAATGGATGTTACATGGGTTTTTTTACACAAATATTTAACATTTAATGTAATTACACCTCATCACAGATCGTATGGGCTACAAAACACCAGGGTGTGACATGCTCAAAGCACGTGCTCTAAGTGTGTGCCGCGGAATCGACAACACTCTCCGATACGGACCTAAAAGTTTCGAATCACTCTCTGGCACATCTGAGGATGCACATATTTCAGAGCGGCGGGGATGTTTGTTTTGAGCTCATCTATTGTCGGATTGTTGGTATACACCCGGTCAAAAATCCCCAAGGAAACAAATCAAGGGGGCTCAGGTCCGGACTGTGTGGTGCCCACTCATGCTCATTTTTCAGACTGACGAGCCGGTCTCCAAACTTTCCATGCAGCCAGTTCAGCGTCCTTTTGGAAGCGTGAGGTGTTGCTCCATCTTGTTGGAACTAGGTGTTTCTGTCTTGTACTTGTCTCCTCAGAGATGCCCAGAAACGTCGTAAAACTGCAACGTAACGATCACTCGTCACTGTAACACAGGAACGATCCTCGTCCTCTAAGCAAAAGGGCCCTATGACGCCATGGCTGGAGAAGGCTATCCATGCTGTACATTTCTCCGGGTGCAGCTGTGACAAATTCCTGTCGTCTGTCTTAGCCGACGGGTAGACAACTCGGGATTTTCACCGCAAGCCGCCCTCACACGGGTAACGTATTCCGAAGTGTAGAAAAAGTACTCCTTTGACAATTCTTAAAATTGGACGATTTTATAAGGGCTGGCTATACGGTTTAAAAATGCACCGATTCTCGCCAAAGTTTCCCTGAGTACTTCCCCTAAGCTGAACCTTAAAATCGCCAAGTTTGATAACAATGCGCCGAAATGTGTGGAAGTTATATAGAATCGAAATGGTGCCCAACTTTTTGCGACACCCTGTACATGCAAAGAACATTAATATATTATCCCATGTATTATCTTTGGCGGATGGCATTATCATTTGTTAACTCCCTACCGTTTTGCGTAAAATAGAATCCTAAAAATTGATAGTTCCTATCTCGACAGGAGGGAAATTCTTTTGTATTATTTCGTTTTGGTTTTGTTAGCATCTTTTGCACCACTGCAAGGTCATTTAAAGAGACGGTTCACTTCGACCCTGCCTGTCACGGCCAACCAACCCGAGCTTACCGGGACACTGTCCCAGTTGAAAAACAAAGATATACGCGACCTAACAAAGTGCCCTACGTGGGCCTGGAACACAAGTCTTCTGCATGGAAGGCAAAGAGCCTAATTATTAGGCTACATCATATACACCGGCAGAATGGGCTTTGGTTTAGTTTGGATACCAGTTTTACGTCCCCTGCAACACTGTAAGGTCATTTAAGAGACGGGCTGCTTCGACCCTGCCTGTCAGGGCCAACGCAGACTAAGATGGAAAAAATCTCAGCAGAAAAAAAAACATTTTGTCCGCGCCTGAGATCGAACTCGGGTCTGCCGCATGACAGGCGAAGAGCAAAACTATTACACCACAGCGCCGGTGCGGAATGTGTGAATCAGACAATCTTTTCAACGTTTCAGAGTCATTATGATATTGTCATCCTGACCTGTACTGCGTTGATCGTTTATACAAACGGCACTTTGATGTAATGGTTAGGCTCTTCGCCTATCGTGCGGAAGACCCGATTTCGATCCCACGTTCGGACGATCTGCGAGTTTTCTTTTTTCCCTCTCAGCCCAGGTTGGCCCTAACAGGCAGTAGCCCGTCTCTTAAATAGCCTTACAGTGTTGCAGGGGACGTAAACCTGGTCATGAAAAGCGTTTATATTTAGAAAGCATATTAATAAATTGCACGATCAAGGTAAAAATTCTCTACCGTACACGAATCCGCTTTTTGCTAGACGAGGAAAGGGGAGTGCACTCTGTTAGCCGTAAGGACATAGCGGCGCAATTCCTGGATTACCTCTCTTTGAATATAATGTCCATGCCATGTAGTCTTGATTGGCGTCCCAAATTAGAGCGAGGAAAGCCAGTCGGGCTAAGAGGCGGCCTAGAGTGGGATGCACAAAGCTAGTTGGCCGTTTTTTTCGACTAAATGCTCCATTCCATAAAAGCGTAATTTCGATACGCGAGTAATTTTCAACTTAACTTCTACAGGTCAAAATGATAAAATGATAAAAACAAAACAACATGATCCAATACAAGTGCGCATGTGTGCGTTATTTCAGAAATCGAAAAAGTTGGACTCCTGAGACGTCAATGCTCCTTTCAGACTGGTTTGCTCATTTGACGTCTCAGGAGTCCAACTTTTCCGATTTCTGAAATAACGCACACATGCGCACTTGTATTGGATGTTTTTGTTGTTTTTTTTATCATTTTATCATTTTGACCGTAGAAGTTTGGAGTCCAAACGAAAATTTGTCATATTCTTCATTAAACAGTCTACCATGTATCATGTCATCTTATTTCATCTCTGAGGTCTGGTTGAGCTTTGTAATTTTTACTACTGTTTGTATTTCCACACGCGTTGCAAGCTCTTTCGAATCCTTTGGGATCCCAGATTGCAGTATCTCTGTTGGAGAGCCTCTTTCATCATCGTTTGTATTAAATGAAAGACAAAACAGCAACAACATAACCCTCCAGTGTTCCACGCCTTCCTATCTCTCATCGGACACCGGCGCTGTGGTGTAATGGTTAGGCTCTTCCTCTATTATGCGGAAGAGCCGAGGTCGATCCCGATCGCGGACAATCTGCACTTTTTTCTGCTGGGATTTGTTTTTCTTTTTTGCCTGAGTTGGCCCAGACAGGCAGGGTCGAAGTGACCCTCTCTCTCTTAACCAACCTTGCAGTGTTTCAGGGGACGTAAAATAGTAGCGAAAAGCGTTTCTATTTTAAAACATATAAAAGGGTATAAATCGCACGATTCAGCTAAAAGTCATCTACCGTACCCTATTCCACTTTTTGCCGGGCGAAAAAAGGGTACTGCTCTCTGTTAGCGGTAAGGACATAGCGGCGTAATTCATGGATTACCTCTCTTTGAATACAATATAGTCATGATTGGCGTCCTAAATAAGAACGAAGAAAGCCACTTTGGCTAAGAGGCTGCCTAATGTTCAGCTAAAACAGCAAAAGAAGTTGATAACTTCTGGCTGCCTATTGTACGCATTCTCGCCCAGTTAGATGCTAACAAGCGCTGTGGTGTAATGGTTAGGCGCTTCGAAAATCACACAGAGGACGTGAGTTTGAGGCCCGCGTGGGCCAGTTTGTTTTATCGAGTATATCGCTGGTTGTTTCGCAAAGCGGCGAACATCATGAAGAACATAATGGACTATTCGCCCCTATGTAATAGCAACAGCGATATGTCCGTTTTTCTGCTGGTACAATGTTCCTCTCAGCTAGGGCTGACCCTGACAGGCAGGGTCGAAGTCGCCCGTTCCTTAAATGACCTTACAGTGCTGCTAGGGACGTTATGCCAAACCAAACCAACCCAACCAACCAGTTAGATGCTAAACTGGCTTCTGTGGTGTAGACGGATGGTCAGGCTGTAACACTGATATGTTGCGCAGAGAAATCGTGGGCAGCTTAGGATGACGTCAGGCAGTCTGTCACCTCTCAAATTCCAGACGTCGCTCATGAAATAAGAGCAGTTGAACACTGTAGTCTTCTGGGCGGGGTGACGTACTGGGGCGATCTTTTTGTTTGTTCCAGAGTAAATAGATCACAAAAGAGAAATTCTTAAAGAACTAGAAAGTAAAGGAAAAGAGAAAACAAGAGCAAATCATCCTCCGGCTTTTTTTGCTGTGCTCAGTTGAAGTTTTCGCAGAAGTGCAGGCGCGCAATCTGTTTTGTAAACGCACAAGACGCACTTGGTAAATGCAAGATTAACGTCGTTTCTGCGAGCTAAAAAATCAGGGCCTGTTTGCGCAAACTGGCGGATTGTGTTAAAGAAATCGGTTGATTTTGGTACCAAAAAACTAAATTAATCTGAATTAATCCGTAGTAAACAGAATGTTTCTATTCTTACTGTTTTTTAGTTATATCAGTTTAGAATCGATCAATAATTTTTTTTAACTTTTTTTAAAACCGTCCTGTATTATGCTCTGGTGCTCTGGTAAGGATGAGAGCGGATGTTCACCTTTTACGTTTCATCGACATGTTTTTCTTTTTATCATACCCTACATCAGTAAAGGCCATCATGTCAAAGAGCAAGAGGGATATTGGAAATTCTAAGATGTAAAAGTATGTATCACGAGCACATTTCTGTACCGTACGGTGAGCTATTTTTCTTGAAACGCTCAGATTTCCTCAGTAGTTAACCTCTAGCTTTATGGTTGTTGTTTTTTATTATGATTTTGCAATCTTTTACAATCCTTTTTTTTATGTTTGTGTACAGAAAGATTTCAGCTGGAATCAAATGTCAAGTCAGCAGAAAGCTTGAATAGGACCTGGGCTATTTTAGAAAATTACTTTAGCGCTCGCTCGCCCTATCATCAAAAGCTAGCCCCGTCTTTCAAATCATATTCTCTCCCTGCGGTATCTCTATATTTTTTTTTTCTCTCTGCTAGCCTCCTCCTCCTCCTCCTCATCCTCCTCCCACTCCTCCACCCCCTTCTCCGTCTCCTCCTCCTTCTCCTACTGCTGCTGCTGCAGCTCCCTCCCATAATCCTCCACTCCTCCTCTGCATCCTATTCTATTTCTCTCTTGAATGTTCACATGCTCGCTCGCTTTCTCTCTCTCTCTCTCTCTCTCTCTCTCTCTCTCTTTCTCACAGATTTATTTTTCTTTAAAATCCTTTTGTCCCATAATATCTTCTTATTATCTATTCCTCTGTCTTTCCATCTTTCTGTCTCTTTTAACCCCTCTCTTTCTTTCTCTCTCTCTGTCTCTCTCTCTCTGTCTGTCTCTCTCTATCTCTATCTCGCTCTTTACTGCTCTTTCATAAATTTTCTTCTTTCTCTTTGTCT
>JAUKPP010283322.1:0-10552 GCA_032273245.1 Phyllaplysia taylori
CCCAGAAGCCAGAAGCCCCCCTTCCTCCCACTCCCACCCCTTCCTTATTTATGACTTATGAGTGGTCAGGTATTCTTCATCAATCTTCCCCGTTTTGGATCTGTGATGTAAATATTAGCGCTGTTTCGGTAGTTCCCACCCCAACGATGAGTTCCCTAATCGCTGTGTTTATGTTTACATTGCCGATTTTCTTCGGGTTGCCACTCAGTCAGATAATGAAATCCGATGTAGAATCTAGTCTGAATAAAGGAAAACTGGACCAATCGTAAGGCTACTAAGGAGAGGGGGGGGGGGTCAGCAGTTCAGGCAGGGGGGTCTCCCCCCTGACAAATAATAATACTAATAATACTGCTTTCTCTCTCTCTTCATTCGTTCATTCCTATTCTGACTGTTCCAACCTGGCAGATTAAATTGATTCCGGCGCTTTTTCGTTTGTTACCCCAGGCTCAGAATTGAACAATTATTCGGTTTTTACCAGCAGTCTATAAAAGATACAATGATGGGAAGATTGAATATCGGACCACTCAAGAGTCAAGGGGTGGGGGCAGGGGGCTTTTACTTTTAACTTCAAGGGAAGGGGGGGGGGGGTTCAGGGGGGGCTCCCCCCCTGAAAACAATAAAGAATAGATCTAGAGATCTACCGGGTATCGATATATTATTATTACTGAATATATCTAATTGTTCAACTCTGAGCCTGGGGTAACAAACGAAAAAGCGCCTTGATTCCTCCATGCGCATGCGCATATAAAAGAAAACAGAAGTTTCTGGTAGTGGAGTGACGATACTTTGCTATATAAATATTTGGGGTGGGAACTACCGAAAAAGCGCCAATATATTTGTGCCATGCTGAGGCCAGTGCTACTCAAACTCAAGTCAACATTATGATTATGATGTCGAAGTCGTAGTGTAGTATAAGTATTTGTCGATTAGTTGTAGTCGTAGATATAGATGAATCTAGTCCAAACTCATCAAACCAAGTCAGGTCAGGGCACTACTTAAATATCGTGGTCCCGGTTTCCAGCTCGATACATGAGTGAGTTCGCTCTGTTTATGTTTACATTGCCAATTTTCTTCCGGTTGCCACTCAAGACAATGAAATTAGATCTAGAGTCTAAAGACCCTCAGACGGGTCGCTCCCTCAGACGGATCAACTGCTACTGCCACTATTTATGTATTTGGAAATAAACGTGTGTCCGGTTTGTAGCAAACACCTAGATCTACCACCGGAAGTGGAAAGTTGGCGTTGTAAACAAGAGCACTTTCGTTTTCTCTTTGCACTGGCTGCACGGAGAGTTCCTTTTCGATTTTAATTATAATTTGTACGGAAATTTTTAGGTGGGGAAGATTGAACAATACCGTACCACTTGTAATGGTGCTGGAAGAGAGGGGGGGGGGTTCTGTGGGGCGGGGGAAGGGGGATTTCCTCATGATAAACAATAATAACGAATATCTGTAGATAGATCTAGACTATCCGAGATTCTTCATTGAGAGAAATATTTTTTGAAAAAACGACAACGAGAAAATCATCGCTGGTCCGGTATTCTTCAATCTTACCAATTTCCAAATGATGGAAGTGGAAGAGATTCAGAGGGTGAAGCCTTTCACTTGGAGTTCGAGAGATTTGTTTTGGAAAGGTCGAGGCCTAGATCTGTTTTGCCACTCTTCTCTTGTGGGTTTCACTCACTTCTACCTCTCTCTCTCTCTCTCCACTCACTACTACTACTCTCTTCGTTCATTCCCCTCGGACAAACCTGCTACTAGTACTAGTGGCTAATGGAGCCTCTCTCCAAGCAGCAAAGTGTTTTGAAGAAATTTTAAATAGCTGCAGTGTGTGAGTGAATGAATGTGAATATTTCTTTGTTTTGTTTCCTCCAATTACTTAGGGGTTTACAGTTAGGCCCACAAATAATCCACCTTTCATTGTGTCGTGCAGTTATAGCACTTACACTACACTCCCCCAATTGAGTTCAGAGGATAAATTTATTCACCCCTTTAAAATTTAAATACTCGTTTCACATACAGGGCTTAGGCAACTTAGCTGTTTCACTCTACTCTGGAAGTAGATGGCGATTTTTTAAGTGGCCGCTTGATTGATGAGTGACGGTTGTATTATAGTAGGCCTACTTCTAAACTATTTTGTGTGTTGTCTCTTGAGTGATTTGTGAGGTGGATGACCAGGAATGAGCTATTTATTGAAGTTGATATCGATAAAATAAAAATGCCGCAGTAACTTGCATAATTTTGCATAATTTTGGATTTTTGCTTGCATAATTTGGGCATTTTAATTTGCATAAAACCGCGGGGCCAGTTAGTAATGGCGGGTGCCAGTAGACGCTGTTACGAATATAATGGTTTTCAAAACTGGTTATCAGCTAAATATAGAAACCTTTTTGTTGTTGTCATTGCAGATCTTACCACTGAGCCAGACATCTGAACAATACAGAATGGCTGATGAACTTGATGTGGAGGCAATGCTAGAAGCCCCATACAAAAAAGAGGTATGTTTGTGTGAGATTGAATTCACAGATATGGTTGGGTTGTTGTTGTTGTTTTTTTGGGGGGGTTTATCCCTCATTATGAAATATAAAAAAAAACCATAAAAGAAACAAGTTTTGAAGTGCTGTAATAATTATTTTTTTGTGTGTCAGCATTTTTTCTCTTTCGCTATCACAAAAGTCTTGTCAGGTCGGAAAAATCTGTATTATCTCAGGTGAGCAGCTTCTCCTGGGTAAGGTACCAACTGGAGTCATATTCCTGAAGATAATTTTGTACATATCTGCCATGTTTTTCTATTCCAAAAGTTGAGGAAAGAAAAACAATCTTGAAATAGATTTACGAAGTGTTGTAATTATCATTATGTGTGCTCTGATCAGTCCACTATGAAATTGTTCGTAAGAATAAGAGATTTATGTTTGGCCAGGCTTCATCTTTACTTGTGCGAAGTTTCTTAGGCAGGATGGGAGGGGGGTGAAATATATATAATTTTTACTAGCTCGTGAATTTGTACGAAACATGTTTTTCAGTATATTTATAGTCTAATTTTCTAAATCTAATGGCAAAATAATTGTCATCATCTTTACATAATTCCACCTTTGAACTGTTTATGCAACAATAAGAATTGCAACACACAGAAGTAACTCAATTTTCCTTCTTTATATAATTGTGGTCTCAGCAATTGGAAAATGTTAATGGTATTTCTGAAAATTTAATCATTACATGCTCTATGATAACCATTCTCTATGGTTCATCCTTTCTCAATATGAAAGATTACTTTTTGGGTGGGAATATAAATTTAAATGAACTCTCGTGTCAAAACAAGTAATTATATTATCTGACGTCCACAGATGACGTAGTGTGTGGAAAGGATGGACACGTTTTAGTAATTTGTATTTTGTCTGTATACTGTTTAGACTGTTCTTGTGCATGAAAATGTCTTTCAATCCAACTGAACTTTACTCCTCACTCTGCTCCTAGGCTGAGTCAAAGCAAAAGCTGACAGTTGTCCAACCTGATGCTGATCATCACCACCCATATCGAGAGAGTAACTCCTATTTATGCACCTATCCATAAACTAACTTTGTCCTCTTTGTGTTCATTTAGGGAAATTACAATCTTATCAGTACATTCCAGCTTTAATATGTGGGAGAGCACTTCACCATACGTAATACATATTAGCCTTCTTTGTTTAATTGATAGCTGATTGGTTCTGGTGTAGGAAATTACCAGCGATTAGTAATTTTCCTCTGTTGTATTTCTTTTTTATTATCAGTAACAAAGCATGATAGGGAAATAAGGTAATAAAAAAGACAGAGATGTTGTGTTCAATAGCATTTTAGAACTGATCATTTTGTGTATTATTTTTGTTATGACCTCTTACTTGTATTTCAGCGCCTCTATGTCATTGGTGGAAATTAATAATTTCAGGTTTCAATTTGTTTAGCAGATGACTAACAGGTTTCATCGTCATTTTTCTCTTACCCATCTCCCTTTCCCTTGTACCCCTGTCGCTGTGTTCCTGATTACTTCATATGATGTTTTCGGATATTCAGGAAGAAGGAAAAGTTGAAAAATCTTCATCCTCATCAAAGAAAGAAAAGAAGTAAGTTAATGTAAATTTGTTGTATTATTTTCAATCTGAAAAGTGTGGCTGACTGTTTCATCAAATGTTTATAAAATTACAAAGAAGTTACATGTGAAGAGCATGAGAATTAGTACCTCGCCTCTACTAAAGAGGTAGAGTAAATAAATGAGTCAAGTGTTGGCACAAGTGTGTGAGGTAAGTTAATGATGATACACACTGAGAAGACTATGATTACTTTAGCTCTTTAGAGAAAGATCTGGTTTACAGTTTTGAAAACTTTTTTATTGAAGTTTCCAAATTTTTTCATTTCAGGTGACGCCAATGAGCGTAGTATTCAATCCAGGCTCTGCTAAAATCATGTGCAAAGACATGCTTCCTATAACTATTTGTTTTTCTTTAGGCACATCCCATGGCCTCAAGAACTGGCGCGGTTTTATTTGGACATGCCGCAGTTCATTAAAATGACTCTATACATCTAATATGATCTCTTATTATGTTGGCATAGGTGTCTCTTATTGGTCTCGTTATGGGGAACTTTGAAATAGACCTGACATGAATGTGTTGCCAGGTATGTGATACTTCTTAGAGCCTCTTATACAAAGGGGTAACATGCCAAAACTTTAGTGTAGTTTTAGAAGGAAATGCTATCATAGTGAGCTTTATGATAATATGTATGAGTAACAGCAGGAAAATTGTTTTCTTCTCTCTTGAAAGATGATTTGAGTAAGACAATTTTTGTTTGAGAAAAACTAGATCTACTTACGTGTATAAGTTATAGAAATTTAAATCTTCTTCTTGTTCATCAATGAAGAAATTTAAATAAAATATGGTATTAGTTGTGGTATATTGTAAAATTAATGCGTGAAAGACACAGCACATGTTGAAGTTTATGGATGCATTTCTATATGACTTTGTTAAGTTATTTTCTTACGATAAAGTAGAAAATGCTTTTGATTTCACAACTTTCAATGTTTTATCTTTTCTTGTTTCTTCGTAAGAAGGATTTTAAAAATGCTGTCTAATGTGCTTGTGCACAAGGTAATGTAGATTCAATCAATAAGTGATGCTTTCTTTTTAGAAAGCACATTATTTATTTGAAGACTAATGTATTTTCTTATATATGTCACAAACTCTGTATGCTAACAATTTATTTTGTTTGATACCTAGAAAGAAGAGGAGCCGAAGTAAAAGTCAGGAAAAGAGCAAAGAGAGAAAAAGGTTAGTATTGAGCATGTTTAACCAAATACCAAAGTGCAGGCCATTGAGGATGAAAGATTGATCACTGTAACATCTTTTTGTGGTAACTGAATTGTCATCTAATGGTTTGTTGGTTTGGTTCGGTTGGGTTGTTGTTTTTTATGCTTCTTGCCGCAACATAAGGTCTTTAAAATGGCCTACCCCATCTGAGAGGCCCGCAAAAGAGACAGGGGTACTCCATTAAAAAAACTTCCCTTGTTGGCCTCAGACTCCTGCCCTTTGTGTGATAAGAGAAGAGTCTCAATACTGCACAACATGTGCAGGTTGTAATCTTAATTTCTTTGCAATGAGGTAGTGTGCATTATATATTGACTTAAAAATGTAACATATCTTCTTTTTTTTTAATCCGTTATACTTTTACAATATCACACTTTGAGTTTGATGTTTACGATATTTTGTTATAATTCGACTCGAATGACTCCAAAAAAGTGAATGGGGTCATGGTAAGGGAAACACTGCCTGAGGGATCTGGAACTGTAATTTTACAAAATACCATGATGTAAGGGATGTGGCAAGGACAGTGCAATTGGCTCATTTGATGATGTACCTGCTATTTAATGTTTGGAATGGTGAATAGTTCATGAAAGTACTCTATTTTGAATTGTAGGTCTCGGAGTCGTGAGAGGTCCTCCAAGGTGAAAGAAAGAAGATCAAAGAGCCGTGAGAGAAGTCCAAAGCACAGAGACAAACGATCACGGAGCAGGAGTAGGGATAGGCGCCGCAGAGACAAGGACAGAGATCGCCGTAGAAGCAGAAGCAAAGAGCGTGATAATGATCGTCGCAAAAGGAGCAGGTCACCTCGGAGAAGACGAAGCAAGAGTGCTCAAAGGTTGGTTGCCTTAGTAATTGAGTTTTGGTTTTTCACATTGAAAAGTTCATATAAGTGAATTGCTTCATGATAAAATATTACATCTCCTTTAAAGATGTGTGATATGTAACTTAAGATATTTGTTTGCAAATGCAGGTGGGTCCGCATGATAATTTGTGTGGACAAAAAGTCACTTCGTCCTTTTAGTAAAATGAGAAAGGATTATCAAAATTAGGATTCTTTTGCCGTTCAGATATGGTTTACAGTATCTTTGTCGGACTCTGAAAATCGGAAGCTTTGAATCCATCTGTGCTATTTGTCTTTGAGCAGATCAGTTGCCATCATATAACCCAGGCCAGGCTATTTTTTACTGTGTAGTTATCATGGGCAATGCTGTTAACTTTGCTTTGATATGGACTTAATCGGCTGTTTTCTGAGATACATGCTGTTTTCTGAGATACATGTAATTAGCCATGTATAATAGGATCATAACCAAAGGTTTTTATTATCACTCATCATTGGCTCTCTCGTTGGTGCCAAGAAGCATTCAGGAACCATTGAATTTTCTTTTGTTGCTTTCTGTACTCATACTACATAGTTGAGTGCAAAATGACCGTCCTACCCAAAGAGACAATCTGTTGTAGCCCATGTCAGCTGTGCCAAGTACCACCATTGCTCACAAATTTTCAGTGTCAAAGTGTACGGTTATTTTAAAAAGATATTTGTGCTTAGATATGTTGAGGTACATAACTTTGAACGGCGCAAGAAATTTTGCAAGTTGAAGAGTCAATCAAGAATGGGGGTGATAAACTTTTCTTTCATTGCAGAACTGATCCACCACCAGCTGATAAAGAGAAGTATACGAAGTAAGAAAAAAACAAAAACTATGAGTTTGTATCTGTTCAAGTTTGCAGAACTGTGTGATTTTTTTTTTTTCATGTAAATATGCTCTTAACATTTTTTTTAACAGGAGGAACTTAATTACTCTAATTACCAGTTACCACTTTCACAATTAAATTTTGATTCTCTTGATGCCTTAAGATTACAGGGAACAAAACCTTATACTGAGAAATGTCTATATTCTGCATGGGGGTCAAGTTTTGGAGGCACAACTTTTGTCAATAGCAGTGTCCATAAGAACATGCCAAACAAGATCAGATCTGTGACTGTACAGAGTTCACACTCACAATATTTTTTTTATTTGTTTAAAATCTTGGAGCTGTTATGTCTTAAGTTAGCTAAAAAACCGTTTGAAGACTCTCAACGCTATACAGTCTTTTCGCAGCAAAATCTTTAAATAACTGTTGTTAATTATAGTATTCATGTTAAAGGTGTCTTTTTTTTTTTTTTTTTTTTTTTACTTCCGTTCTTTTAATTTTAATTAATAGCTTGAAAAACTATAACGTTTTGACATGCTTGAAGAGATCAATCATGCGAGTGGTGATTTTTGTTTCCTGTAAGTCTAACTAAAGGAGAGCATCAATGGTTTGAAATAAAGGTCTCCTTAGAAGGTAATATTGAGGAGGATTGTGTTGTGGGGGGTATAGTTTCATAACATTTTCATTCGACCTCCATAAATATGATCCCACGTTTGGCATGAATTCCTCAAATGAGAAAGGGCAAAAAAACTCATGATCTGTTTTCTCTCCCCTTATTTGATATTCAGAGAGCCAGAATTGACACCTGAGGAGCGAGATATCCGCACAGTGTTTTGCATGCAGTTGTCTGCCCGGATAAGACCAAGAGATCTAGAGGAATTCTTCTCGTCTGTTGGGAAGGTTAGTACAGGCTTGCAGTATAACACCAGTACATGGTTGACCATTGCACTTTTGTAAGCAAGCTTGTAATGTTTTTAGAACCATGTTGTCATACGCCATTCATAATGGTATGCCAGTGTCCACTTCAGATAATGATATGCATATCAATTGTACAGAATGAACTGAGTTATATGTCCAAGACTAACAAGGTTAGGAATAAGATTATTAAGACTGTCTTGTAAGGAAGATATTTGAAAGAGATTAGCAATTGCATGACTTGTTTTCAGAAAACTTGTAGAAGTAAAAGCTTCTGAATTGATGGTACATGCATGGGCTTTAGTGCTCCACTCTGCCTCGAGAAGTATTATCATGAGGGTTTACTTTTCAAAACCAACCCAATGCACACATATTAAAACATATTCACATAAAAGCAGTGAAGATTTTACAACTAAAGATCAAGTGCTTATCTGAAAGAATATATTTCAAATTCCCCTTTTATAGATTTTTTTAAGGTCCATAATTACGCCATTGAGATAATTGAAAGACACACTATAGACGGAATGTCGAAAGAAATTAACTCGATGGACTCCTTGTATTGAATGCATCGTTGATCACCACGATATTAAAAGGGTATCTAGGTCATTGCTCTTGTTTCCCAAACATAAACATAGCATTTTCACTAATATTTTTATTTGTCTATTACAGGTACGAGATGTTCGCCTTATTACGGATAACAAAACGCGCAGGTCAAAGGGAATTGGATATGTTGAATTTGCAGACCCAGAATCTGTTCCTCTTGCACTTGCTTTAGGCGGACAGAAACTTTTAGGGGTTCCTATTCTAGTCCAGCCATCACAAGCAGAGAAGAACCGAGCCCTACCGGTTGCAGCACCTGCCCCACAAAAAGCCAGTGAAGGACCTCTGAGACTCTATGTGGGCTCATTACATTTTAACATCACAGAGGACATGCTGAGAGGCATCTTTGAGCCCTTTGGAAAGGTTGGTTTAATAGCAGTAGTCTTTAGAAGTTGGGGGATCATACCTAAGTGAATTTTTATGTCCAACAACCGCAAACAAATATTGATTTGGTTGTAAATTTATTCAGAGTATAGATGTTTTTAGATGAGCAATGACGAAGTGAAAGTTCCAAGCGGAGTGATCTTCTGTGAAAATATCAGCTGTCCTCTGAGAATGGCAATGATGAGAAGACTTCATAAAATAGCATTTAATTTAAATCTGAATAATTTTGTTTATAATGTGATGCTTTTCCCTTGTTTTTACGGCATGTGACACGGGTTCTTTTTTGTCCAGTTCACCTGTAATTCACATTGACTGCCATTGAAGTACCAGAATTGAGCGGAGATGCTTTTTTTTTCTCCATGAAGCAGTAGAGTGTCAAAGTTTTGCATTTCTTTGCTCTGGAAGATATTATCCTTAGAATTTTGAAAATGTTGAAAATCCTGCTATTTGGATAATTAATTGTACACCTTTTGCTTCTACTCCTCAGATCATCGACATAAAGATTATGAGAGATCATGAAACACAGCGATCCCTTGGATTTGGATTCATCAGTGTGAGTTCCTAAGCTAATAGGCAGCCGCAATGTGTAGCTGTTTAGTGCATGACAAAACTGTGTGTGTAGACTCTGCCAGGGGAAAAGTACCTAGGAACGGGCTTTCATAGAACATTGAAATGACGCTCACATACTTTAGTTTTTGTTTTATTGACCCATGATCATGAAGGAAAGTAATTTCCATGCAACTTATTACTTTATGGAGCAGCACTGGAATTCCAGGACTCGAGTAAATATTGATTGAGACTTTATAGAAAGAAGATTGGTTGGGGTTTCATGGCTCCATCAACTCCTTAAGGTCATTTCGGCGCCAGGTAGAAAGAAAAGAAAAAAATTTTGGTATTAGTTTATCTTAACCATTGAATCCCTTTCCTGTTTTATTTCTATTATCCTGCTTTATCATGTGTGCTATATTTTTTTTTTTTTTTACTAATTGAGACATTCTTTTCGAAAAAATGTCCCTTCAGTTTGCAAATGCTGATGATGCGAAGAAGGCATTGGATCAACTGAATGGCTTTGAACTAGCAGGACGGCCAATGAAAGTGGGTCATGTCACAGAAAGGTCATCAGAGAATGGCCAAGGTGGAGGCCAAGGGGGTCAGCTGGACACTGATGAGATGGACAGGGCAGGAATTGATTTAGGAGCCACAGGCAGACTACAGTTGATGGCCAAGTTGGCTGAAGGTAAGCACCCCACCAGTTTTCATTCTTTAGTAGTGTGACAATGTACGGGTATTTAATCTTTTAAAACTTAAGGATGTTTTGAACAGGTGTCTTACTTAGATACTTTTTTAAAAAAATTGTTTAGATTTTCCTTTAAGTAAAGGCTTTACAGTAGGCACTTTGGTAAAAAATTCAAACACACTGAAATGTACTATAAAATACATCACAGGACAGAGGCTGGAACACTGATCATTATGCTTTTTGAAGTTTCCAAATATCTCCACTGGTTAAAAAGTTATGACCTTTTTTCACTGTGAATTTTCGTACAAAATCACCCCTTTTTTTGCATAGGAATGTTGTGACCGTAAATTTATAGCTGCTAAAAAGTGGAATATTTAACAAAGTTACCAGCC
>JAUKPP010283333.1:0-10552 GCA_032273245.1 Phyllaplysia taylori
TGTGTGTGTGTGTGTGTGTGTGTGTATGTGTGTGTGTGTGTGTGTGTGTGTGTGTGTGTGTGTGTGTGTGTGTGTGTCCAGATTGAATGGAAGACAGCCAGAGAGATGGGTAATTCTGCCAAAGATTTGATCAGCTGAAGATGAAAATCGTTTTGTATACTTTACAATGTCTTCAATGTTTATGTGTTTTTCTTCGTTCGGAATACAGGGAATCCGTTAACATATAAATACATAAATAGATGAACGAACGAATAAATAAATCAACGCAGAAATAAATGCATACATAAGTAAATAATTATATAGATAAATATATATATGAATAAAAAAGCAATCAATAATAAATAGATAGATAAATAAGAAAGAAACTTAATAGATAATTAGTAGAAAATGAATAAACAGATAATTGAATGAATTAATGTAGTCTATACGTCATGCAATAAGAAAATAGAGAAAACATTTGGTCAAATAACTGACTGATGTATCCATGAATTAATGAGTAGATACCAGATCAATAAGTTGACATGAAATTACTCTCACTGATGCGAGCCTGCTGCGTTTTAGTGCTGGTAGATATCCCTCTCAGTCTAGGTTGGCCCTGCCAGGCAGGGTCGAAGTACCACATCTCTTATATTATGACCTTACGGTGTTAAGAGGGACGCAAAACTGGTAACTTAACCAATAAAAAATTCCATAAAACTCTCACTGAGAGGGTAAATGGCTGGCAATGTAATGTTGTTCCGGTTTTCTAAATGGTACTATTATCTTAATCTATTTCCTGGCCCTGAAATGACCTTACAGTGTCTAGAGTGCTGTAAAACAAAAACAAAAATCCACCAGAAACTACCACCATCCCCCTCCCTTCGAGCCCCCCAAAACAACAACAACAACAACAACAACAAGCACAACAACAACAACAACAACCAACAACCCCTATGCAAACAAACACAACAAACGTTCACTGAATCAACTGAACAGCAAATAGGCCTACGAATATTACAAAAGTGACTTTAAAGACATAAATTACACTTCTACTTACCATTGCTTGTCTGTATAAATAAATTACCTCTGAGGAGAGAAACATGGAAAATTATATGAAACTTGCTCTTGTCATGCAGTTTGGTTTGACGATATGGGTTGTTGTGATGTTCGATTTATTACAGCCGTTACAAACTCACATAAAATTAAATTTTCGACAAAGGCAAATTAGGAAAGAATATCTGCATATTGCAAGGTAAAATAACTAACCAACAAACAAGCAAAATATTTTGAAGTCAAAACCTTCCGGCTTACTATCAAATCAATATCTCAATGAAAGAATATAATATTCGACACACTTTATCGGTGTCAGATTGTTTATGCCAAGTCTTACCTCTGACAGAGAGTGTGACTTCTCTCTCCGGCTCGGATCTTAAATAATCACACTGACCGAGAATTGCCACTGGACAACATGTGAAACTTGCCTCCTGGCTCGTAGCAACAAAAAAAAAAAGTAGGCCAATGTCGAGTTTTGTTATAAAATATTGTACAAGGTCGTGGCCAGTGTTCAGTTTAAGAATCGCCCGTCGTGCATGGATATCTGGATATTCTGCACGGATCTTAGACCAATGGCGTCATATTTTGGGCGTGTCTTGCTTAAGTAAGGGATTTCATTTCTGGATTTTTAATAATGTCTATTGACATTTTTGTAGTGCTTTCTTCACACGGATCACGGACTCAAAATCTGTGATTGCTGGGACGACAAAATATTTTAAAGTACAAATATTATCTATAAACAGGCCTACTTCAGAATGAAATTTGGGACATATTTTCTCTTTCTTTTTTAGAATAGATAATAAATTTCTATTATGAAAGAGTTGGTTGATGTTCTTTTTTATTAGGTAAACAAAGTATTTGTACATTCACCTTTACATAATACAAATTAAAATTGTCTCAGTAAGACCCCCACGTCGTCTTTTATTTTTACACGCGTTTTTAGACAATCCTAGCACCCTGCAGGCCCTGCGCTTGATTAAACAATATATTCCAACCGTCATGTACTTTGGTTTCCATGGTTTGCTAGAAGCATGATTCTTGGGATGTGCGAATTATTCCAAACTTACATAAAATTTCCACAAACAAGTTATATAAGGATACTGTTTGTTCCAACTCGCAATTCAAAATGGGTAGGCCCTATATAAATGTAAAGAATTCCACCAAACCAGTTCTACCATGTATCATGTCATATTTAATTTCTGACGTCTGGTTGAGGTTTGCAATTTTTACTACTGTTTGTATTTCAAACACGTTACAAACTCTTCCTAATCCTTTGGGATCCCAGATTGCAGTATCTCTGTTAGAGAGCCACTTTCAACCTCGTCTATTTTTCAGTGGGCCTACTTTAACACTTTCAGCTTGCTCGCGATTTTGTGAGCTTATGTTCGCACTTCAGCACTCTAGTACAGAGATACCCGGTGTAAAGTTGCATGCACATGGCCACATGGTCTAACGCTCAAAGGAAACTGTATAAGCTGTATGCCCGTCACCGGCAATGACTGAATATTGAGGAGAATCCAATATTTCTATGCCAATAACTGGCTATTTAACCTACTTCACTAATAACGCAAAGGAAAATGGACTTTAGAAACTGGGCTCCTTGGGAACATATTTTTAATATTTAGATCTTGCAGTTATGATTAAGAACTGCTGGTTTATACGTGTGCCATGAGACTGGTAGGGCCTACAATAAATGGATGGTTGGCATCGGAAACCCATTGATTAGTTAGGCTACCAACGAAATAACCAACTAACGAACGAGCAAAAGAACGAACGAACAAACGTACGAACCAACCAACCAACCGACCGACCGACCGACCAACCGACCGACCAACCGACCAGCGCACCAACGCACCAACCAACCCACCCACCAACAAACCAACCAATCTAGCAAACAAGCTAGCATCTGCTAACCAGCCAATCAAATAACCAAACAACTAAATACAAACAAGTAAAAAACCCCAGATAAATAGACCTAAACAGAAAATTGCTGTACAGCTCAACACTTCGGGCAATTCTGTGTCATTTTGTTAACCAAACCTTATCTCAGGAGCGCAAGTCAACGAAAAACAACACCTGTTTGCTATCTCTTGATCTGATTCCCGATGTTTATTTCTTCCAGCGGCCTTGAAATTCTTCAACCTAGTGTACTAAAAATTAATTGCTTTAGAGATTATTTTTTTTCTCAATTCATTTGATGTTCTATTGAAACGATTCGGCACCACCAACACTGTAAGATCAGTTTTCACAGTAGGCCTACATAGGCAAGGTTAATGGTAACACATTTGGAAGCGGTGGAAAGAACAGACCCCAGTAAAGCGCCCGCCAACCACCCACTCATTAACATTGTACTTATAATCAGTATTACATTCACCAACTCTTTTTCTCCCTCTCTCATTCTCTCTCTCTTTCTTTCTCTCTCTCTCTCTCTCTCTCTCTCTCTCTCTCTCTCTCTCTCTCTCTCTCTCTCTGTTTTCTCCGGTCTTGCAGTGTTCTCTCTCGTTATTAACAAAACATACTCACTTCATTCATCCTCTTCCTCTTTCCACACACTCTCTAACATTGAAGTCACTCAATGACCAGCCACTAATAATAGGCCTACATTCTGTAGTCCATGCAAAAAATCGTGGTACAGGTTCTCCTTGATTCATTCAGTATACAATTTTTATGTGCAATGATAAATCTTTCTAGTCATCCTCATCGCTCTTCCGTATAAAAGATTGTTCCCTCATTATTTCAAAATGCACTTCAACCATTTTGTTTCCTTGATGTATGTGAGGGTTGGGTGGTATGTGTGTGTGTATGTATATAAATATTTCTCTCTCTGTGTGTGTATGTTTGTGTGTATGTGTGTGTGTGTGTGTGTTTGTGTGTGTTTGTGTGTTTGCAACAATGTGAGTGAAGGGGGAAGGGCTGGAGTGGTGAATTCCTTCATGGACACAATTTGAGTGCCCAGTAAGCCTAGTAGTAGGCGTACTTTGTATGATTAATAGTTGAAGGATTTAAAGTAGCTCGTAGCAACTATTAAATCCTGTCCTTATGATTCCTACTAGGAATAGAGAACAATAAAATTACTTCAAATTAAATAAAAGATAAGTAGAGGGAGGCTTGACATATGATGATTTCTACTCTGTGGAAAATAAAATCCATAGAAAGCTTCATTTAGGCTGCAAGGAAAGGAGCTGAAACCTTTTGGGATTCAATTTGGTACTTCGGACTGTTATATTGTGGCATGCTAGTGTTAGTCTTTTGGCTGGAACAAGTACCACTATATGTTTATGCTATTCGTGGCTGTTGGTTGTTTTAACACCGCTTTCAACAAGTTGAGGCCAGTTAATGAGGAGGAAGCTCCAACTTTAATGCGCATCTCCGATTCGACGGGATGGAAGCCATACAAAGCCCGAGAGAATTCCGATGAATCACCTAGGGATAGAAACAGGAACCTTGCAGTCGGAATCTGACGTTCCACCTCACTTCGTGGATGTGATGAAAGTATAATTTTAAAAAAGGCTGACTATCAGGGACCTAAATGTTATGCACATGTAGGAATTGGCCGGAGGAACTAGAAGTAAGAACGGTTTGTTCTGATGTTAGTTCTTCCGTTAGAGGCAAAGCTACTCCTGCTCGCTTGCAATAGGCGAGGGTATTCGCACGTGCCATTGCCAGTTCCAACTGCTCAAAACTGTCACCGGGGTGCCAGAATCTGTTAGCGCCAACATTTCGCCTCAACAATGGGAGAGGGCAGCGTTTGCCTCCATTGAACGGTCCTGCTGCCCGAGGAAGCTCACGAATATCCTTTACCTCAGGGTCAGAGAAAGGTTCGAGAGTCCTTTGGGTCATGGGTAAAATGCTGCGAGTTTTTTGAGCGAGACGCTTTTTGTCAAGTCGCTCCAAAACTCTTCGACACTCTGGTGTTGGCACGGGCGCCATGATCGGGGGAGTGTTCGTTTTGGTTAACGTATTCGGGACCTCGTGCAGTGGATCTAACTGGATGTTTGGTTTTATCGGACGAGGGGGCGAAGAGTCTCTCAATGAAGCTATCATGTTAACAGAGTTAAGTTTGCTATGATTTGGGCAAAAATGTGCCCTTTTTTGGCTCGACTTAATAGCCGGTTTGTTAAGCTTTAGAGAAGGTTTCAGGGAAACATGTGATATTGGGGGTAAAGGTTTGAAGGCACTCAGATTTGGCTTTTGCGATTGTCCAAAATCAGTTGAGCTCGACTGCGTGAGAAAAGCCTCTCTACTACGATTTATCTTAGCATCGCTGAAGTCCGTGCTGGTCTCTATTGCCACGGGAAGGCACTCGTCTGCTTCAGCTCCGCTTGTGACGTCACGTACAATAGTTTCTTTGTCTTCATTATCGTCTGAAGTCCTTTCCTTCCCTTCACAGTTTCCGGGACCAGGATCTTCCCTGTCTCCTTCTGGTGGTTTTTCAAAGATTTTGCTCGTCGCCAACGTTTGCCTCCGTCTGCGGATGCGGCTTGGGTTGGCATACCGGTGTTTGGCGGGAACCACACCAGACTCCGGCACCTCCGTCATATTTTCAAACATAACAGTTTTGAGCGGCTCCCAAAGTCGAGCATCGTCTTCCTCGATGGAATAGAGACGTCTCTTTGCTTTTCCGTCTAGCTCAGGATGTGTTGAGGACAGGTCTCCCTCGGGTTTCTGGGACGCACAAGTCGACTCACATGGTCTGGGTGAACCTAGCATAAGTGTAGATAATCTCGAGCTGTGCTGTCTGTCAACCATCGATGGAGGATGAGGTGAAGGTTCTCTCTGTCTCTGTCTCGACTGCGGTGAAGTCGGACGGCGTGACGACTGCCTGTATGTCTGAGTGTGCTGACTTCTGGTGCTCACGGCGTTGCGAGGTTTGCTGGAGTGATTGGAGGCGGAAACGCTCTTCGTCACTGTATTTTCCCTAGTTTTCCTTGTGCGAGCTGATAGCTGACATTTCGATTTGACGAGATTTGAAGACGTTCGTTTGTTCATTTGCTTTCTTTTCGTGTGACTTTGCTTGTCTTGGGTAATCCCCTCAGATATAGATCCGTACTGACTTGTATAACAATGTGCTAATGTAAGGTCTTCATACAAACGCTGATTGTCTGAAAAATAGATAGAGTCTTCGGAGAGGACGTCATTCATGGATCTAGCCATTCTAGTGTGCGGAGATTGCAATTCCGGTGGCGCTGGTGTGTTGAATGGAGTGCACGGCGGCCATTTCCTGTCCTCGTGTGCTGTGAGAGAAAAACTTTTATGGCACGGCTTCACGATTTCGTCCTCTCTGATCCAGCCTTGACCTTGTTCTTGGTCGGCGTACTGAGCTCTACAGTCTACCGCATCCTCACTGTGCTCGCTTCTCGACATGGGCAGAAGTGACAAGTTGTCCATGTCTGATATCTCACATTCGCTTTCATTTGACTGAGCTTGCGCCACATCGTCGTCTTCAGTACCTTTTACGGGGTCATCTTTGTCCTCTGATTCTTCCAAAAGGATGTTACATTCCGGAGAGTCTTCGTTATCTGAATAGCAAACACTGTTAACAATTGGCGTCCTAACTTGATATGGGTCTTCTTTCTCCGAGCCAAAAGTGGTACAAGACATCGAACTTCGACCTCTGAACTGTGGTGACGGGACAGGGCAATGGCCGGAGATGGACGTGGCTGTTGACTCACTGTCTGGGGTTTGAGTCCCATCTGGCTCGTGGTCCTCACTGCCTTCAGTCGAGCAGCTGGATTCGTGAATACTTTCTTCATTCGAGTGAGTGTCACTTCCTTTTCGCGAAATCACCGAGCATCCATATACGCCATCCTTGTCGAGATATGTCACCAACTCCTCTTTTTCTTTTCCCACGGCTTCTCCATTGCCAACATTGTTCATCTGCGTTTGCGAAGTTGGATCTTCAGACTTCAAGCCCTTGAGAAAACGAACATTACGCCGGGAACTATCGCCCGCGTCAGCATCGTATGAATATATAGCAGACATCAATCGATCATTAACTCTTAAGCGTTCAGCAGCCGGCAGAGCACCAAGCCCCCATGACAGTTGTGCTTTCTTTGGTGTTGAACCGCGGAAAGACTTACCAACGTCAGGTCTACGAACGATAGCTTGAACACGATTTAGGTGCCTAAATCTGACATCTCCATCAGTTTGATGACTGGTACGATTGGAGTAGTTCGCGCATCTACTGCTGTACGTGAGTCTGGTCTGATTTCTTGATCTTTCAAATTCATTCCAAGAATAGGTACAGAATCCTTCACCGTCACCGCCATCCTCTCTCTCATATCGCACCACGCCGTCTTCATCCGTGTCATCCACAATGAGGCGTTTCCCAAGAAGTTTACAAGCCGCTGCGTTCAGGGAGAGAGATGTAGGGTTAAAACTGGAGGGCCAGGCTTGAGACGTTGATCTATTCTTTTTATTATTTACGCAAGACGTATTCCTCACCTCTAAGTTATCTGTTTCATCATCATTACTTGTGGAAGATATTAAATCTTCTTCCTGATCCTCTGGCAAAAGGTCTGTCTGTGTTGCACAATCGTTGAGAGTGACTGACGGAGATGACAACCGGAAGGACGACGAGCATTTGTGGGGTTGGCGGGACGGACTTGACCTGCCAGGCTGTCTCGCAAATTTGCGGTTATCATCACAATTACCCGACCGTTTCGTCTGACGGGTCGACAGGCGCTTATCGATCGCACGTGGCCGCCAGCTACCGGCTTCTGTGGTGGTCAAGTTCCGGCCTTGGCTACTTCGTGACGCCACAATTTCCAGTGAGCCTGGTCCAGCCCTCGGGGTGAGTGACGCCAGGGAACACGCCTGGACAGAAAGGTTTTTCTTGGCGCCCTTCACCCACGACCTGTCAGTTTTGGACCTGACTCGACGCTTTAAGTCTAACCACAACGGCAAACGTTCTCCACAAACGTTCGATTCATACACTTTGACCTTAGCATCTGCAGGTTTTTTCACTGGCTGTGGTTTTTGTTTTCGGTTAAGGTCTTTAGTTACTGACTTCTTGTTCCCATGTCCAGGACTTCCTTTGTACAAACATACTTCACTGCTTGATGTGGTCGTCTTCCAGGGCGCAAAAGAGATACTCTTTGATATCTCCTGTAATTTCGCGTAGTGCCGATACACAGAGAGGTTGTAAGCATGATTGGACGACTCCTTGTTATTCCCTTTACTGACATTGTCTTCCTTACACCGTTCATTCTCAGGTGACTTTGGTTCAGTGACAATACTTGTGCGGGAAAATTCGCCGTGTTCGGAATACGTTTTTGACGGTACACTCTTGGCGTCTTGCATGCGTTGCTTCATCGTGTCCAAGTCAATCTGGCACAGCATTGAAAGGGACCCCCTGATTGGTCGATATTCCTGTCTATTTTTAGCCATCGCAATCTTTCTATTTTTAGCCATCGCGATCAAATAAAGATGAAGATATTTCACGAAATGCCAGACAACTGTTTGTGAAGATCCACTATTGCAAGGCTTTGACAACTGTATAATATGTTATACGAAATGAATCATAATATCTTCCATGTGCTTGTTGACCTGCAACTATTCACAGTCGGTTGTGAAACAAAGACATTCTGTTGGCTGAATCAATTTGAATTGACATAGCACAATAAGTTTTCCCCAAACGATGGAGGGCAATTCTAGTCTTGGAGCCTACTCACTTCTACTACATCAAAATGAAATAAAAGAGCTTAGAACTTAGTTGCCTCTATAGTAGGCCTATGAAAACAAAATATTTGAAAAGGCCATCATATCGTATTCACTCCCACACAGCGGTAGCACAATTCGCCTCCTATAATATAGGATTTCTATGTGTTAAAGCACAGTGCCAACTTCTCTTGCCTTTCGACTGCAACCCTCTGTAGTGCTGAACGACGAGTTTTTATAAATAAATTTGAATAGAAGTTGTATATTTGTCGATGTTAAAGACTGCGCCCGTAAGATGGTGATGGGCAAAATAGTTGAAAACTCTTCTTGGGTAAAGTTGGCAGCTTTAAAAACACACTTCCGTGTTTTGTTTTGTAAAATGGGTACTGGAATAAAGTTAGTGAAACGAAATTCAATTGTCAATAAACACAAAGGCAAATAAATGTGAACATTGCACAAAATGTTTCTTTAAGAAATAAAGAAAGGATTCAAATACATTTCCCTCGTATACGATTTAGTTCAGAATGCAGGATCAATTTTGAACTGCTGCACCTATTTTTTCGGTTCATGTCCAATTTAAAGAAATCTTATACTTTGAAAGCTAAACTTTCCTGCGCCAAATGTTTCAGGCTTTAAAAAAAGGTGTTCGGGAAGTCCCTATTAATTTGTCGCATGCAAAGGGTGTGCAATGTTTTGTTTACACAAAAAATCCCATCAAATAATGAAGGGAGCAACGAGACAAATAAACGATGGAAACATGACTAATTGCTTGTTTGCTTGGTCAAGGTTTCACGGTACTATCAACACTGTAAGGTCATTTTAGCTCCAGGAGTTAGATAAGGACAACAGTAAGATATAAAACGAGAAGAAGGAGCAGACCACACCAGGGCGCCCGCCAACCACCCGCAAACATGACTGACACAAGGCCTGAGTGTGTGCTCCACAGAACCGACACAATATTATCTATTCTGTGGTATGCTCCGAGAAGGTCGGACGCCATCGATGAGATTGAAGAAGACCGCTTTGGCATTGGTCGCCAGACAGCGAGCAGGAGCAAGGCCAACAAACAACAGCTTGAACAAGAACGGGAGACAAAGAGCTGAGTCAGAGAGAATAAACATACAGAGGGGTAACTAGGACACGAAGTTCGATAAAAAATGGGACATAGATAAAAGCACACTATCACAAAATATGCATGTAGGCTACACATATAACAACACAATCGCCTTACACAAGCATGAATTATTAGATATCCATACAAACAAAGCTTGTAAGCACTATAAGGTCGTCGGTAGATTTTTTGACTAAATGCTGCGCTCAATAATCGGTTGTACTCCACAGTTGCTCACAAAATCTCTTGATGGTGTGGTAAGTTAAACTGAAAATTACTCATGTATTGAATTTACGCTGTTATGGAACGGAGCATTTAGTCGAAAAAACTGCCGACAAGCTTCGTGCATCCCACTCTAGATATCCATGCAAACAAAGCTTGTAAGCACTTTAACTCTCTTTCTCTCACTCTATAAGCTAAAACAGCTGAGGCTGGAGCCTCCATAAATAACCCACTCCTTACTACTACTTCTCTCACTCTATCTTTCTCTCTCTCTCTCACAAACACACACAAACAAACACACACACACACATACACACAAACACAAGCACCACCAATTCCTACGTGTAGCTCCAAACTATCGATCCCGACCAGCATCTCTTGTTTCCATCTTCAGCTCGTAAAGTCAGCTTTTTGGGACATTTTTCATTTCGCTTTTCCCTGGATACCCCATTGCCACTTTCTTTATGGCGTTCGAACGATGGAAAAAAGAAAAGGAAACAATTGCAAAAATAACAAAAAATAGCATAA
>JAUKPP010283344.1:0-20435 GCA_032273245.1 Phyllaplysia taylori
GGGGGGGGAGGACGGACCCACATGTGAGTCTCGGCCTTATACCATACAAACCAACATTTAAAACAGTAAAGCTTTCAAGTATGAAAAGTAAAAAAAAAAAACATTCCAAACTTGGCCTCCATAATGAGCCCAAACAATTTTATCAACATGCTTATAAACATTCTAAGGATGGACCCTGGAAAATAATAATCGTACATTGCTAATAATCTTTGCAGAGTTGCTAAAAATTTGACAAACAACAGTTATATAATATAGGTCCTCATAATCAAGGTCTGGTTGCAAGTCAGCTAGACTACACTAAATATTGACGAGAGGGTGGACTTAGCGAGCTATAATTCAAAGTTCTTTACAAGCACATCAAAGATTAGTAAAAACAACCAGGAACGTTTTAGCTTATCTATAAATTGAGGTGAGCTGACAAAATAAGTTACTTCTTGAACTTTGTTCCTATTGACATATGTGTATATTCATCAATTTAAAGAACGTTTCACGCCTAAAATAGGTGGAAAAAAAAAATGTATGACTATATTTGTTGAAACTCTATCAAGATTTTAATGAGGAGGGATGGAAAAGTACAGTTTGGAAAAAGTCAAAGTTTCTTAAAAGAAAATTACCAAACTTTCTACGAACCAATCAAAGAAACAACTGTTTTGAATTCTATACAGTAATAAAAGAAATGATCAAAAATAGAATTTTGAATGTGGACAAAATAGAAACGGTTGAGAATCAATTAGTTCCGCCATCACATAAAACTTTATGGATCATCATTCTCAGATTGCAGATTGCGAGAAGTAAGGCCGAACTCATTCAGCCAGCTCACCTCACATATCGTTAAAGGGATACAAGACACTAAGTAATGGCACTTGCAAAGAGCTGAACATTGTCGAGCGACAGATATACTGTTGTTTCAGGGAAAGTAAACCGTTTAATGATACAAAAGTATTCCTTGAATGGAATGGACTAGATGGCACCGGCTCATACTCCAAAAGCTTTATTGTTCTGACAGTGTTAGACTAGCGACTGATTGCATGATTTGTAGACATTTTCGTACTTGTAAACATCCAGTACGGATCTGTACACAATACACCCTTTCCATATATTGATGATTGTTTAGCAAAGAGGCGAATATCCCACTACAGTCACTGCAGTAATCACCCTTATGCAAAACAACCAATAATTCTGTTTGGTATGGCTTCTAGTTTTAGGCTCCTTGCAACATTGTATGGTAATTTAAGAGACAGGCTACTTTGACCCACTGCCAACCTGGGCTGAGAAGGACCAATCCTAGCAGAACAACAAGATCATCCACACGTGGGATTGAACTTAGGTAGCCTATTCTGCATGATAGGCAAAGAGCCTAACTGTTACACCACAGACACTTGTCCACGATTGATGATGACGATATGTAAACATCACACAGATACGTCTATGTCCTTGCATCATGCACACACTGACACACTGAAATAATAATAATTAATTGCATTTATATAGCGAATATCATATCCTGCACTCAAAAACAAGTTACATGGGCTTTACAATCTATTATATCCCTGGCAGGCATTGGCATTTTGAAACATTCTCAACATTTACAGATCTCAGCACACACACTAATACTAATTCATAGATGGACTCCCACACAGCACACACACACACACACTGTGATACACAAACACAAATGCACCAACACACACACATGCACATACACACACTCACAGTCAGTCTCAAAAGCACTCACTCCGATAAACGCTAGATCAAAATCTGGGCATGACTAATGAGACAAATGGCAATGATTAAAAAACACTGCCCAAAAAATCCCCCAATTCAACCCAATAACAATATCATTTGTTCAATAGGAAGGAGTAACTTCCTCAGTCTCGTCCCTGAGTTGTCTACTTGAGTTTTTTGGTCCGGTAGAGCTGTATATAGCCCAGCATCAGGAACAACAGAGTGATGGCACACAGGGCAAACACGTTACTCCACAAGTCCCAGGTCGTTGTGTACGCAATGCCCTGGCTCTCCAGGTACATGTTGCCATAAATGCTGTAAGGGATAAGAAATATGTGATGAAAACTTTTAACTTGGAATTAGAAACTTTGACTTTCTTGGTTTTACGCCCCTTGCAACACTGAAAGATCATTTAGGAGATGGGCTACTTTGACCCTACCTGCCAGGGCCACCCGTTCAGAGATATTCAACTGTCTCTTTGGTATTCAGGTTCACCATTTAGATCTTGATTACATCATGACATGAAACCAGTATTCTCCGTTATCTTAACTAGATCACTGTAAAAAAAAAAAATAGAAGTGTAATAAAAGGTTAAAATATGAAATGTAAAGAGCAAACCTACTTTTGGGCGGAACTTCCAGTACCGGTAAAGCAGCATAGCATTTCCCTGATGAGACAGGTTGCTATTAGGTCCACAGCTCTTATCTTACATGAAGAGTTATTTCTCAATAAGCTAGACACATGACGACAGTACCAGTGGTTCCATCAACTCCAAGATATAAACTAGGTAGTGTAAGGGGAATAATCCAGCACCTACCAGTCAGTGATGTTGTTACAGAATTGCTGGTCTTTCAGCTCGTTCACCTCCAAAGCCTGCGGAGAAAAGAAACAACAAAAAATTATGACTGTCAGCAAACATAAAATACATGACTGTCACTTATAATTCTATCAATTTCAGGTTTAGTTTGGTTTCGGTTTTGCTTCTATGCCTCTTGTAACACTGTTAGGTCATTTTAGAGTCAGCTTATTTCAATCAGGTCTGTCAGAAGAAGGACATGTCCTCCATGCAGAAGAAAAGAGATGTTGTCCAACTTACAAACTGACCTCCTGTTCTCTGCCAGATAGGTAAAGAGCTTGATCATTACACTACAGATGCTATTTATCAGTGTCAGATTAAGAAAATGACCATCATCGTGAGGAATTACTTCTAGGCATTCAAAATTGAGCATCACCATGAAATTTCTGCCAGCTGGAAATAAAACATATTTGTAGTGATTATTGAACAACTAGCCTACTTCCTTTTCCAACCATCCCTGCCTCCTTACAGAAACTGTCCTACCAGTACCATGCTACAAAAATGCAGCCAATCAAGGTGCACAACTGGAAGCAGATAGAGGGACACAACTCACATTTAGACCAAAGCGGAAAATACTGAGGTACTCGACCCAGCTGATCCAGTCTCCGAGGTCACTCACGTTGACTAGAAGGCCGCTGAACAACTGGGGAGAAAAAGAGCACAAAAATTAGTTTTTTACTATTAGGCCTAACACTCTCTAAACGTAATGAAATAATTTTTTAAATTCTCTATGATTTCGACAAGACGTCAGCTTACTTTGGTTTCCCTAGTAGACTACCTCCACTTCTTCATAAAGAGTATATGGGGCATATTGGCTTTAAGAGAGGGACGTAAAATCACATAATGTGTGCCCCTCCCCCCCCCCTTCCGCCCATTAATTAACTTGAAGATGATTAAAAAATCTAAGCTGACCTAGTGTTAGGACATAAAAGTAAAAAAAAAGTGCTTTGCAGCTTTTGCTATTCTCCAAGGAGCACAATTTGATTTTTCCCATTCGGTAATCACACCGGAATCGAGCATTAAGACTTGCACAAAATTTCAGTTAACACTTTATATTTTTTCAGATGAACCCTGCTGAAAAGGGAAGAGGAGCTATAAATAAAATATATTTCTAATGTCTGCATTCCTGTAACCAAACAACACCAAGTATGCGTACAAGCAACCATACATGTTGCTTAACTCGACTCTGTCACTCACCATCATGAAGACGTAGCAGAGCGCGAGGTACAAGTTTGCCAGGGACAGCAGCCTGACGGAGGAGCTGATGAAGAAGGAGAGGGCTGAGGCCGACAGCGCCGTCAGGAACAGAATCAAGGCAAAGAAGAAGAAATAGTCGGCTTGACCACGCAGACCTGGGGGAGAACAAGCAAAACAATTTAAGCATCTGCTTTCCTCTGTCAAATAAATACATGTAAGTTGGTTGTCTAAATAGCTAGCTCTACTCTTTCTTTGCTGCTGGTGTAACAGTCCTTTGGTAGCAGACTAATATTTCTGGTTTACTGGCATAGGTCAAACGCTAAATAACATACTAAATCTTAACAAACCCTGAATTCGAATTTAGACATTAAAAGAGTTGTTTCCCTTTACCACCTTCCCTTTTATTTCCTGTCATGATTACTTCCCTTAAAATTACCACTTTTTCAGTTAATTTAATGCATAGCCCATCTTTCAATCTCTCCAATGATGCATAACACTGTGCACCTCTGGCTAAATATTTGTTTATATAACTGCCAATCATACAATACCCCGCCCCCCTCCCCCAGCCACTCCCCATTCAGATTCTAGCCTAGCCACACAAAATCCAAGCCTTGAATCGAGACATGGACATATCACCAGGCCGTGTTTGTTACTGACCAATCATCCAGTATGCGATGGTGGCGAAGACGAAGGACGGAAAAAGTCTCATGGGGATGACGTCACAGAACACTTTGGCCAGGAAGAAAGCAGACACGCGGTAGAACCCACTGACGTTCTCATGCCTGGGGGAGACAAACATAGCAATATCATGTGACTGTGAGTGTACAGAAGAAGTGATAGACAAATAAAGGTTGCCTGTGACTATGAGACACATAACTAAATTAATGTCCATGCTTCAAAACATTCAGAACACAAAAAAAAAATCATAATAGCTCATTATAGGCCTAATTATAATGGCACAGTGAAATAGAGACAGAGACCACTAGAACGGGCAAAAGGCCAAAAAGCCTAACAACAATGATATCATATCAAGTCTGCAAATTAAGCTTTAGAGTCTTCAGTATAATTGACACAGACTGCATGCAAACTCTAATTGATACAGTGGAAATGATGCAAATCTCGGGTATATAAAGCAAGATTTTGAGGAGTAGCCAGCCCTGCAACAAATAGGCCTAAACCAGCTTGATCTTCTACAATAGGCTTCAAACAAATGAAAAAGAGGAGTCTTATATCTCTTATATCATAGGCTTATATCTCTGATTATAATGAAAGCTTCATGCCTACTCAGCCCAATGAACCATGAACTGATATGAGACACGTGATCTTTGTGGCACACTCGTCATGTTCTCCTCAGTTTGCTCTTGTATTTTATGTAAAAAGAAAAAGATAACCAGGCTACATCAGGGTCTTACATGAAAATTGCTCTTTCTTTGATGAAAAGCTCTAATGCTGACATGTTCCCAAACACTTGATTCATAATGATGAAGAAAAAGGCACCAACTCTGAAAAAAGTGAATGGTATCAATTAACACAATGTTGATCACACGGCATTCAAATTTGAAAAAAACATCACTACCATGCATGACAATTATTGATAACACTAACTCTAGAAATTGTTCTGCAAATAAATTGTTTTTTTTCTTAAAAGGATTATGGTACATAATAAATACAGAAGTTGTAGGCCTACCTCTGCTTTACAATGAAATTTGGTCTAACAAACGTAAAAAAAAAAAAATCAGTGATAATAAATTTCCTCATTTAAATCAGTTTATGCCTTGAGCTAACACTATACAGCCAAGACAGAATTAAATACACTGAATGCACTAGCAAAAATAATGTGATTTCACTGTAGAAAATAGTTTTAAAAACCTCCACATCCCTCTGGTCACTTGTCAGGATGTTTTCTGTCCATTTCTACTATTCCTAGGGCTTCAACCCTCATTCTTGACAAGACTGCCTCTTAAATTGTCTTCACCATGTTGAAAGCTGTATAAATGGGAGGGGGGGGGGGGGAGGAATACAAAAGCTGACCTGTTTTGAATTCCAGAAGACTTGGAGTGACCGATCTGGAAATAGACTGCGCCCACAATCACAGCAAACATGGCCACAATGACAAACTGAAATAAATCAATACATTGACAAATAAAGGACATGCGTTTCCAAAAACTTGATGCACGGTCAATAATCCGTCAATTGTCTCCATAAATTTCCTCATTTAAATCAGTTTATGCCTTGAGCTAACACTATACAGCCAATACAGAATTTCAATGTCATATTTTCATAAAAATGACAAAAACAAAAAAGAAAATCATAGCAATCAATATCAGCTCATTCCCATCAAACAAGTCTTACTGAAGTAGAGGCTTCGTAACTGTCCATCTGTATTTTCTCATAGTGGCATGTGCACAATCTTAAATATAAAAAGGCTAAAACAGCAAAAGAAGCTGGGTATCTGTAAATAAGTAACTTCGAGCATCAAATCAAAGTTCTCAAGAACATGATGTGTTTAGAAGTATGTAGCAAGACCTACCTGCATGATTGAGGTCTGAGGATTCCGGAACAAATTCTTCAGAGCTCTCTGCGACACAACCACCAGCTGAGAAGAACACACAGAAATACATTGTAATCAATACATGTACTCTAAATAGGTTTGCTTTGGTTTGGTTACCAGTTTTACGTCCCCTGAAACACTGTAAGGTCTTTTAAGAGACGGGCTACTTCGAACCTGCCTGTCTGGGCCGACCCGGACAGAGGGAAAAAATCCCAGCAGTAAAAAACCCAGATCGTTCGCGACCGGGGATCGATCTAGGGTCTTCCGCACGATAGGCGAAGAGCCTAACCATTACACCACAGCGCCGTTGTACTCTTAATAACTGCAGAAATGTTTTCTTTAAGAAACAACAACATCTCAGTGATGCAAAGACTGGTTGATATTGTTGAAGCACGCTGTTGTTACGATCAGAGACTTCAAGTAGTCTTTACCACCTACAGAGCCATAGCAATCTAGCTCGGTACCAAAGGAGTGGAGAGTCTTAAAAGTGGCCTCTTAATACTGCAAGAGGATGCAATTTCTAATCTCTCTGGGCCAGGTGTTGTGTATAATATGATGGTTTTGGTTTGGTTACCAGTTTTACGTCCCTTGCAACCCAGACAGAGGGGTAATAAATCCCAGCAAAAAAACGCATGTGGTCAGCACATGGGACTTAATTAGGGTCTTCCCTTTGACAGGTGAAGGTCCTAATTACTACATATGGCGTCGGTGGTCTAGTGGTTAGGCTACCGGACTCGTGATTAGAAGGTTGTGGGTTTGAATCCCAGCTCCGGCCCGATGTTGTGTCCTTGAAAAAGGCATTTTACACAAATTTTCCTCACTTCACCCAGGTGTACATGGGTACCCAGCTATAGACAGCGAACGATCTTGTCCATATGTTAGTGCATTAGCGCCTGTAAAATGGCAGTTTGCACTGTAAGCTTCCCAGGAAGTTTAGAAGGTTTCTGAATGACTTGGGTCTGCTGGGGTAATAATTGATTGTAAAGCGCATAGAGCCTGTTTTCAAGCTGGGATATGTGCTATATAAATAAAGTTATTATTACATCACAGTCACTAGTCTGGCATAAAATGAACTTATCCTATTAACACTTTGTAGTCACACAGGCAGAAGCACAAAGAACCGTATCAGTCACTCGCAGCCAGCTGTGATGCGGTGAGGCTTCTTGGGCCTGGCACATATCGCTGACTGTTTAGCAAAGAGGCGAATACCTTATTGCAGTCCTTACCCTTATGCGAAACAAACAACGATATATGCGCCGAGTGACTGGATGGGTGAATATGAACACAACTTGTACATGTAATTTCATTATCAATCCTATGCTATCATTGCATCATCTGACCTGTGTGCCAAAGGAGGACTTGTAGCTGATCTTCCTAAGCTGCATGGTGTGACCCTCTTTGGTGTAGTTCTCCACGATGGGGTCAAGCTCATCCTGGACTCTGAACGAAGACAAATAGGTCAGGGGAGATTACACACTAATAAGAAGGAACCTCTTTGTTTAGGTTGGATTTTAGTTTTGTCCCTTGCAATAGTGTTAGGTAACTCACAAGATGGGCTGTTTCATCTCTGCCATACCCAGGATGAGAGGGACGTACATTCATATCCCCACATGGGAATCAAACTTAGGTCTTCTGCACGATGGGCAAAGAGCCAAATGGTCACACCACAAATGCCAGTGCTCACAGATGAAAATGGATCAATCAAATTGCCACAACAATTAAAAAATAAGTCAAGCAGTAGGCTTATGGTTTCCAAAAAAGAGATGCTTACATAATTTTTAAACTTTGTATTGTTGAGTTTTGGTTTATAACCTTGTCAGCAATTTAAAAGTAAGTATAAATTCACTAAAGAAGTGGAATCTCAAGTCCATAGATCCATTTTCCAATAAGACAGAGATAAAAACTTTGAGATAAAAAAAAAGAAAAAAAAGACCACTCCCAAGTTGTTTGCATCTATCTTCAGGATAGCCAATTCTATAGTGCACTGAACAGATGGTTTTAGAATAAAGTCAAATAAACCCACTGTCCTTGTATTAAAGCCTATGTTCCATTGTGATTTGTGTATGTGCGAGTGTGTGTGTCTGTGTGTGTGTGTGTGTGTGTGTGTGTGTGTGTGTGTGTGTCTGTATGTGTGTGTGTGTGTGCACATACATTTTCGTATGTGTGGGTAATAAAAAAAAAAAAAATATGTTTGTGTCTGGGGATGCTGCTACTCCTGCTATAAAAAAACAGACTGCACAGCCTGGCTTTGTCAGTAGACCCTACAAGGTCTTCTTTTGGTTTGATTTCCAGTTTTAAGCCCCTTGCAACACTGTAAGGTCATTTAAGGGAGAGACTACTTCGACCCTGCTTGTCAGGGCAAAACTGCTGAGCGAGACAAACTCCACCTGAATAATGCAGATCGTTCAGGCGTGGGATCGAACTTAGGTCTTCCGGGTGATAGGCAAAGAGCATAACTATTATATCACAGACACTGGTACAAAGTTTTCTGTGCAGATGGCAAAAGTCCCTCAAATATACCATGGAGTACAAAGGAAAGTGGAATTGAAAATAGGCCTACATGTTGTAGTCCTAAAGACGGGACAGAAAAGTCAAATGACACCATCAAGCACACACACATAGCCTATCTATCACAGACTTACTTTTTGTACCAGACTGACTCCTTGAAGTAATCCTTCAACTTCTGAAGCTCTGAAAATTAAACACAAAGATTTTAAACAGTTGGCTAGTCTTGCTCTTGCAATGACACAAGAGGCTAAAACAGATGGAAGCTTGTCAACTCTATGAATAATTTGCAGCTTACTATTAATGACAGACAACATACCGGTGCAGAATCTCTCTTCTTGGTGATGATACCATAGCATTTAAGGTCCTTGAATAAATCCTAGTTTTCATGTTTAAAAATGTTGAAATTCAATCTGATAAATACTGTAATTCCCACTGGAAGGGGTTTTTTCTAAACAAAAAAATGTACAGATTGATTGCATCAAAGCAATTTAAAGAAACAAACAAATAGCCTACTTCAGAGCTACTTTCAACATCCCGTTTTTGTTCAAGATCATGATGATTTTAATTTGCTTCATTAAGAAAATAATATATAATCATTTCACATTTCGTGACATACACAACACAAAGAAGAGGCTGAAGTACAAATGTGGTAAGGGAGTTAAAAGAAATGAAAAAAATTATGACTGAATAAATTCTGAGTTTCTTTGCACAAAATGATCAAATGTGAAGGACGCTATTCATGCAGCTAAGCTACAACAATACATATTGATGCTTTACAGCATTGCAATGTAAAAGAGGTTATAATGAAATCGACACTAAAACAGACTAACTACTACTGGTACTATTATGAGTTATAGGCAACTTATGGCCTAACTAAAATAATTATTCTTTGTGCCTTTCCAAGCATCAAATGTGTGAGGAACAGACAATGCATATTAATGTGTGATGCTTAAAAATATAATTAACTGGCATGAAATCTATTTCGATACATAATTAACATGTGCCATAGGAGGGAGGGGTGTGAGGTGGGTTAGGGTTAGGGTTAGTATAAGGGTTTTTTCCTTCAAAATATACGCGAGTATGAAGCACAAAAGAAAATTAAGTCAGTCTGTGTACCTTTCTTATTTAAATATTGATGAGCAGCACAAGGCTCATGTTTGACCACCCAATTCTTGACTGCAAATTTTGAATTCTGGGTAATATTCAAGAACTCTATACTTAGTTCTTTATAAAAAGTAAAGTAGCTGACACATCTGGGTTCAATTGGCACGGAGATGACAAATATTAGCCTTCACGGTATTCACTCGACAGAAATTTAGAAATAAAAGCACAATGATCGCAATGTTGTTATTAATCAAGGGAGAGATAATGAAAAAAAATATTGTGGCAAGACAAGTCAGAGTTTCAGCATGGAAACATTTAGTAAGAGCTGCAACATCAAAGATCATGAATGAGGAATCTAAAAAGAAATGATGAGAAAGAAAAGAGAAAATTTGACTACCTGACGGGACAAATTTAGCCTTAGTATTTGGAAAGGCACTGGAAAAATTGTTCATCAACATACTATGTGACCACCTCAATACCAAAACCAAACCAAACTTCCATGCTTCACTGTGCACCTAACCTAAACTACCAAGTGCAGGACTTGTTTGCAAAAAGTAAAAGTGGAGTTAATGAGAACAACCCTTGTGCGCACAGATTTGACTGATTACTAAAACACAATAAAATTGGCAGCAAAGTATGCCTTCATGCAATGATAATGTGCAACCATGAAGAGATTAGTGTTGTTAACGTGAGGAACAAAAAGATAAATGTACCATTCAGAAACGTTTAACACACTTACTGTGGCGAGTAACTTCTACAGGGGTAACATGAAAAAACAATGTTAGAGTGAGAAACATAAAAAGAAAAGGTAAATGTAGCATTCACAAAGGGTTAACACGCTTCCTACTGTGGGAGAGAATCAAATTGACCTACCAAAATTTACAACATTACCATCTGAAAGTAAATGATAATGTTAGATAGAATAAATAGGACAGAGAGGATTTCATACACAACTTGTATTAAACAGTTACACAATGAGAAAATTACTGTAATGAAGATGTATATTATGCAAAGATTTCAGACAATGTAGTTCAACTTGAATGAGATTAATTTCATGCACAACATTCACAGCAGAACAGTAAATTTAAGTACTGTAGAAATACTAAAGAAAATCCTGTGTTAGGTATCAACAAGATAATAGTTTTAAATCTTATGTTAAAGAAAAGCTGAGAGCAGTAAATATGCATGAGTAATAATGTTACACATGTATAACCAAGCAATTATGTCCCTATGATTTTATACAAACCTTCTTCCATATCCACATGGGTCACCCCAGTGTTATCTGCAACAAGAAATAAAAACAGTTCTATAAATAAATAAAACATAATGATCGTCAAAACCAAACTGACCCCATATAAGGACTACCTTGTTGTATCACAGTATATAAGGCCCCTTCTAGCTCCATCTATCTTCTCATTCCAACAGACTCAGTAAATCACATTCATGACAAGTAAAAATATTTTTAAAAATTGGTATAAAATAATGTCACTACCGGCACACATTTTGCAGTGGGCTCTACCTACTAAAAGGTTGATGAATAAAATTTTCAACTATGCCATGAAAAGGGAGTGGTGTTATTGTAATCATAGAATGCACGGGTCTTTATGATCCCCGTGAATCTATGGCTCACATATGGGAGAAGTTTCATTTCGGGGTTTGCAAACTGAATTTAAAAAGTGTGTATGACGTATCAGATTCTACGAGTCAAAGCTCCTAACCTTGTGCGGCAGAAACATCGTTGTTGGAGTTGGCTTTGCCATTTGCGATTGGTTTGACACTCTCCGAGAAATCATTAGAAATGGCGGTGGAGTCACCGTTGATGATGTCCAGGAAGAAGTCGGGAGGGTTGTTGTGTTCCTCGCACACATAGCCTGAAACAAAAATATAAAAGTGTTCAGAATGTTTCATATAAAAACTTCATGTACAAAAGAAATCAAAGAGGCAAATACAAATTATACTCCATCTTTCTGCATAATGTGACATGAACTTCACAGACTTGGATCACTTTTGGATTTTTGTGACAGCAAAGTGCTGCTGACTTAGCACGCAATTGGCAACCCGTGGGAAAACTTAAGCCTGCTTGAGTACTTAAGCAAAAAACCAAAACAAGAAGAGGCTAAAACAGCTAAGGCTGGCGCCTCTATAAATAACCCACTCCTCACTACTACGACTTGCATCATCACGAATATCATGGTATTGAAAAATAGCAAGACCTTATCTATTCAGTATAATAGGTGATCTTCTCTGGTTTTCAAAATCATTTCCACCAAACCAAAAGTTGGAAACAAACTAAGTACCTCTACAATGCATATATTTCTACTCTCAAGTGACCTTTTGCCTCCACTAAAGGTTATCATGAGATAGAAAGATAAAACACAACGGGTTGAACTTGATGGAGCATCTCGCTAACATTTTACAAGACTACAAGATATGATATTTTCTGGGCAGGGCTTGTAAGTTGTTAAGTGTTCAAGTGGTCTTGAAGAGGTACAGAGGTATGACAATCCAAGACAGGAGAGCGATTACCTGAAGAATACTTTAAAGGATTGTGCATATAGTACCTGTAGTGACAACTGTGAGCAATTCAGTCTCAAGACCACTTCAAAATCTAGGTGATTTCAAAGGGCACTGAGGACAGTGAGTGTTAAGCTGCCATATTGAACCAACATGTTTTGACCTTTGTGACCGCGGCCAGTCTCAAAGACTAAAGCACACACATTTGTTTACATCTCAGAACATGTTGCCCAAGTGTGACCTTGGAGAGTAGAATAAAATAGCATACATTTGTGTGTGTGTGTGTGTGTGTGGGGGGGGGGGGGTGTTTTTAATGATACTCTAATAAACACTAAGATAATTTCAGTGGACAGAAATACATTAGGATACCGCTAACAGTAACACCGAAAAAGAGATAGAAGAAGACCACAGTAAAGTTCCAATTTGCCATCCAGAGAATTACACACTGTCTAAGCCAATAAGTCGTCAGGATGAAAAGGAAGACAAATGATAACAAACCAATGGAGGAAAAGTACTCCAGCCCTTCTATGGAGACGCCATGGTAGACAACGTCGCCATGTGACAACAACATGATGGAGTCAAAGAGTCTGTAGATGGAGTAGCGAGGCTGGTGGATGGAGAAAATGATGTTGCGTCCACGCTGAGACAATCTGAGGATGGAAGGGGTCGAGAATATTTTAATGATTGTAAAGCGTATAGAGCTTGCTTTCGAGCAGGGATGTGCGCTATATAAATGCAATCTATTATAGTGACACAGTGGTTTGAATGAAACAGCTGATTAAAAACTTGAAAGAATATTTTACAAGGAATATTCTTAGTTCAGCCTACGTGCCTGCCATTCACAAAAATAGAATGCATGAACAGCTATTCCCCATCCCTGTCACACACATACACAAATCGGGTGCTTGCTGACATGCATGCCTTTCTAAGTTCCCATCCTGGTTTGGTTTGGTTACCAGTTTTGCGTCCCCTGCAACACTGTAAGCTCATTTAAGAGACGGGCTACTTCGACCCTGCCTGTCAAGGCCAACCCGGACTGAGAGGGAAAATATCCCAGCAGAAAAGAACACCCACATCGTCCGGAACCGGGGATCAAACTCGGGTCTTACGGATGATAGGCAAAGAGCCTAACCATTAGGGCCTACACCACAACGCTGGTTACCCATCCTGCCAGCTGTTCCTCTTTCTATTGCTATAGGTACATAACTTTCAAGTAGAAATGCTACAACGTACCTCTTGAGCAGCATCATGACAGCATTAGCCGTGCTGGCATCCAGTCCTGTGGTTGGCTCGTCCAGGAACAGGACAGGAGGGGAGATAATCAGCTCCATGCCAATGTTACATCTCTTCCTCTCTCCTCCCGACACGCCACGGATAAACTCATTACCAACCTGAAGTTACACAGAGCGAGATAAAATAATGAATCTAAAACTTTGTCCTATCAGTATGAAATACCTGAAATATATAATTAGTTTGGAAAAGCAAAAATAAATTTCTTCTCTGTGATCTCTTAATATTCATAATGTGAGCACTGTAATGCATCTTTAAATTACACAGTATACAACAACACATTAGTCAAGCATCTCAAAGACTAATCTTTTTTTAATAATAAAACATTTATACTATAATAAGTTGCATCTATAAACCTAGTAGCACATATTCCTTCCTCAAAAGCATGCTCTATGCTGCTTTACATTTTTATTATCATCTGGCAGACCAAAGTCATTTAGAAACCCTCTCGACTTCTTAGGAAGTTTGGACTGTGCCTCCAGGAGTGTGAGCAAAGAAGGGTGTAAAACACATCCATTGTCTAGGCTAACACTTTGAGAACTCACAAAGAATCTTAATTGCACTGTGACCAATTTGACGTTAGCCTATGTGTGTTGATCATATATTATCAAAATAGGTGACTATGTCCCGATGGATGTAAGGTGTGGGTCCTATGTTATCTTATCTTACTATTGTATCTTATACTAGGATGATGCACTTTTCCTCTTCCTTCACTTGCCTTGGAGTCGGCCACGTCTGTGAGGCCCAGCTCAAAGATGACCTGGTTGACCCGTTCCTTTCTCTCGGCTTCTGTCACAGACTTGGGTAGTCTGAGTCGTGCGGAGAATTCAAAGTTTTCCCTCACAGTCAATGTGCCCATCACAACATCATCCTGAAAAGATTCAAACCATTGAATTATAATATTTCCACAACATTGTTTATCAAAAACATATATCTAAAGTTATCGAAATACTCATTTACATAATCTCCCTACAAATAGATATAATAAGAACAATTTTTAACAAGCTTTGGCGGAACCAATTAAGCCAAGCAGTTTTGTCTGCCTCAAAGTTTTCTTCCGTAAGAGCAAGTCCACCTATATTCAGGGCTTGGTTAGGGGAGGTAAACAACATGCGAGCTTGAAGAAAATAAAATCAAGTAAATGCAGTTGCATTAACTTAATATAAGGATAGAAGTAACTGATATGTGTCTATTGCCTCTTGAGTTTTTACTGCTCAACAATACACACTGTAAGATCTTTTCTTTCCTAGGAAGAAGATTGGAACAATAGAATTATTTTTTTAAAAATTTGTTTTGTTGAAGTTTTACTGTACTATCAACACACAAAGACATTTCAAAACCAAGAAGTAGAGTAAAACAATAGGTACACATTGAGAATTTTTGTTGATGATTTCTTTTAATAAATTCCTCATTGCACTAAAAAGTCACTAAAGAAGTAGGCTCTTCAATCTTGTCTGAGAGGGCCAACCCAAGCTAAGAGAGACAAAGCTCCTAAGTGTGAGATGGAACTACTCCGATAAAAGTACTCTGATAAAAATACTTTTCCCCATGGGGCTTAAACTCCTATCTTCTGCCTGATAGACAAGAAGCCTAACCACCACACCACATAGAAGTAGCAGAGTAGAACCCATGCAGCACCCACCAATGCAACACTATAAGGTCATTTAAGAGACGGGCTACTTTGGCTCTGCCTGTCAGGGCCAACTCAGGCTCAGAGGGAGGGAGGAATCCCAGCATAAAAACACAGATCATCTGCACATGGGATAAAACTTGGGTCTTCTACATGATAGGCGAAGAGGCTAACAATTACATCACAGATGTCAGTGATCTGCTCCTTGTCATGCAAATGTTGTATTCAAGCTTGAGAGAAAAAACTTTTACAAAAGCTGTCTACAAATGTTGGCTTTATACAAGACACAAAGAGCTTGGCTACCCATGATATTGATGATTGTTTAGCACAGAGGTGAATATACCACAATAGTCCTTGGACTGTTTCGCCCCTATGCAAAAAAACCAATGATGTGTGTGATGTATGTAGCGGCCACTAAAAATGTTTGCGTTGTTCCATATTTATCTAAGTAGGCGTACAATGTGCTGTCTTTTCGCGGCACGCACAAAAACGTTTGGGTTTATCCATAGATTTAATTTTCTTTCTTTGTGGGCCCACACACAAAGTTTTCATCTTTCCACAAGAATGGACACAAATGGGTTTTATTATACATGTACAATGTACATGTCTAGACGCCTCAATACAAAGATGTTAGAGAAAAAAAAATCTAGAGAAAAAAAAATCTATGTCTTTTTACCATAAAGCGCTTGACATTGTTGTAATAATGATATGTTCCAAAAATATATATCTGGTGCATTGAGGATGTATTTTGAAATTCAATGTTTGTAGATTAAACATAAATATGATAGCAATAACTTTCTTTCATTTGGATTTTCTCTATTCACAGCAGACACAATAGGCAACATTGTGCTGTGAAATGCTGGTCCCTGATTTCTTTTCTATAGGAAGATGCTATATTTGTTTATACCATATCATTCTATTAGAGGTCAAGTTATATCCAGAAATGAGATCTGTGCTCCATGTTATTGGTGAAATATATTTTCTGGATTGCATTGTCCACAAAGACAATCTAATACGATTTTATACAAACTTGACAAGGCAAACACAGTTTGAGATAAGTGAGGGAGGTCCAGAGTGAAAAAAAATGTTTTTGTCTGCACTAGAATAACAAGGATGCTTCCCCATTGTTTATGTAATTTGTTTATCTTAACCTACCATGATGGGTCTCCAAAGTGCGCCCTTGTCATTTACTCTGTGTTCATGTGTGAAAACAGTTTATTGACTGTATGTTTGGTTATGATTCTTAGGTCTACTGCACTATAAGGTCGAAGGTGAATGGAAATGTTATAACAGTAGCAACACTTTGAATGTAGAAGAAGAAGCAGACCACACCAGGGCGCCTACTACCCCCACCCCTATACACTCACTGCCTGCAAGCCAAGACAGACCTTGTAGCATAGGAGCGTGAGTGTACAGAGGGCAATAATAATCTTCTCTTTCTTTTCTCTAAATGTTGCTGTTAACCTTTCTACTCTCTGGACTTGACATGACCATAAAGTGTGAATAGGGCCATAAAACCTCAACAATACTGAACAAAGAAAATTGTTTGTGTCCACTGACCTGCACGACATAGCCGACCATACACTTGAAGTTTTGCGGTGGCGGGTGACCGTCTACGAGAATGGTCCCTGTGAGGCCGCGAGGTTCCTTCCTTCCTGCCAGGATGTCCAGCAATCTGAGAGAGGAAATTACAAGAGTCCTTATTGCAACAGCCTTGATACTGTCAGAGAAGAGTGTAGGATCTCACAGATGGCTTAATAATAATTGTGGATTGCGTTTATATTGCGAATACATATCCCAGCTCAAAAGCAGGCTCTGTGCACTTTACAATCTGTTTTTCCCCAGGAGACGAAAATCATTCAGAAACCTTTTTCAACTTTCTTGTAAGCGCATACAGTGTAATCTGTCAATTAAAAATTTATAAGGTTTGTGCACATACATAAAAAGAGCAAAAAAATCACCCAACATTAATTTTACTACTGCCTTCTTTTTCAGCTTATTGAAAAGTAATACAGTATACAGTAAACTATCAATATTATTGACATTATCCAAAACTTTCTTAAAAGGCGTAAAACATACTCTAAAAGCTTACAAGCCTTTTGAATAACATAATATCAAGTCATGACAGAACAAAACTACGGCATTATCTCTACTAGAGCCCAGATATTCGTGTAACATTTGCTATCAGCTGACCAGATCTTGCCTCAGAGTCCGTGTCTACAGCCGTCTCTCCCCCAGATGGAAAACAGCCCAACTTGCGCTGACAATGCACACAGATTTGTCTACTCCAGTTTCGTGGGGTGTGCGTCTTTAGAAAAAATTCAGCAGATCTGTGAAACCTTTTTGCTAACCCTTGTAAGTTTACATGCTACGTCTCAGGGCTTTTAAAGATAAATTGTCTATGTCACAATGCTGAACTACAAAATGAAAGTTTGGGCAAGGTCACAGTACAGGAATCTGAATACTGAGAGTCTAAAAAGCAATGAATATTGAGGACAAGTGTCTTCAGTGACGGAGACCTGTCTACCTGCGTTATGAAGAAAACCAAGAGGTTCTGTGAACTTACGAAGATTTCCCACTGCCTGTAGGACCCATGATGGCGTTCATTCCAGGCTTGAATAGGCCACTGAAATACACGAATAACAAATTAGTGTATTCACAAAGTTATTAACAAGGACGGTACTGTGCTCAAGGACGGGTAAAGCTCATCAGAAAAATCCTGATCTGCGACATCTAGGCCAGAAATGCTTCCATCTTTATAGAAATTATTACAATGACATTGCCCACAAGTATGTTGAAAAAAATACTGTATTCCATTAGAAAACCCAAAATATTACGAAAGATGAATCTGCTGAATTGTTATGCATCACAATAACAGACTAATAGACTAATATCTTTATAAACTCTCTCTCTCTCTCAGTCTCTTTCTCTCTCTCTCTCCCTCTCTCTCTCTGTGTCTCTCTCTCTCTCTGTCTTTCTCTCTTCTTCTCCTTCTTCTTTCTCTTCTTCTCCTTTTGGATTCCTCGATTGAAATACATGTACTTGAGAATCTTCTTCTCCTTCTCCCTCTCTCCCCCTCTCTCCACCCCCCCCCCCCCCTCCTCCACACTACTCACTTGACATTCTTCAGAATCTCCTTCTTGGTGGTCGCCCCACAACACGGCTTAAGGCGGACGTCCACGGTATAGCTGACGTCATGACACGTGACCACACTGGACCCGTCCAGGCCATCACTCCTGGCCAGTCGCTCCGCGCGCGCCTTGCTTGACTCGGTCAACTGACGACCTGGACTGTTGACCACGTGAGCTACTGTGGCCCCGTACTCATCCTGGCCCTTGGACTGGGCCTCCGAGTTCAGGAGACTGTCCTGTGAAAGACCGAAGAGAGAGAGAAAAATAAGTTTCTGATTTTTCTTCTTACTTTTTTTTTTTGGTTTGAGGTGGGGGTGAGGGGAGATAATTGGCTTTCCCTCCACGCCTTTTTGGGCCTGGGGGAATGGCCCTTCGCTCCCATAAGTGTCGGGGCCGTTTTCAGCAGGTGGGGTGAGGGTAGGGTAGGGTAGTAGTAAGGAATAAGTAAATCATAGAGGCGCCAGCCTTTGGCTGTTTTAGCCTCTTATTCCGTTTTTATTAGTTAGGCAGGCTTGTGTTTCGCAGACGGCTGCTCCCTGTGTGTTGCGTGCGCAGGCACTTCGTGTTCGCGAGAAGCCACACCAGGCAAAATTGTTTGTCTAATAAACATTTTAAAAGGCACTCCAAGACAGCCCAAACCGAAATAAAAACGAAACAATACAAACCAAAAGTAAAAAAAGCCAATGGTGGATGAGACAGTAAAAACAAAAAGAACATAAGAAAAAGTCTAACACAAACAAGCAAATGGTCTACGCTATATTTTATTTTGATTTTTATGCTCTTTTGATATTGTACATGTAATATATGTATCTATAGCAGCGTCTCAGAGCTGCAGCAGGCACCACAGCAAGTCATGAGTCTGACCTCCATTTTGTAACTTTTAATCTCACATGGCAGCGCGCGTGGATTTCGGACGTGACATCGAGTACGCGGTCTATTTATAGATGTCTATGGCAGTGTCTCAGAGCTGTGCATGAGAGCAGCTGAATGCAAGTCATGAATTTGACCTCTTTTCTTGAACCGCCGCGTTATGTCGGTATGACATTGCCAACTCGCCGGGAAGAAAAAAGAAAGAATGTTGAAGTGTGCCGTCGGCAGCTTCACGTTTGGAAGAGAAACTTCACAAAACGACCGCTATGAGTTTCCGGTCTCTCTCTGTACAGCGAGAGAGATCTGTAGCAAGAGTCACATTTTGAATTTTGACATAGATCTCGAGAGAGGGAAGACGCCACAGGAAAACAAAAACCGTTTATGTTCTCCGTAAAACCTCGCGTTATCTCTGCAAGATTTGAGTCATGGTTTAAAAAAGTATAATATTTACTTCCTACATGAATTAAATTTTTGCTGTTACCGCAACTGACATTTTCACTGGAGACAAATAAAAAGCCTTCATAAACTGACAAGTAACATGTAAGAGCACAATACGTGATTACTTGGCAGGTCCTCCTATGGTAGGTAAACCAATAGGCTTAAGGATAAAACAACCATAGAAGCTGGTGCTTCTATAAATTAATAACTTTTAACTTCTAACAAAAATGCCTACTCTAGTTTATCACCACGGGACTCGTGTATTTATTGTTTGATTGAAATTGAACGCTTGCAGCAATGCCGACTATGTAGAGGTCATTTCATTACCTTAGAGTTACAGTTATTTATTTATAGGGGCACCCTTCTTTGGCTGTTTTAGCCGATTTCAGGACCAAGAAATGGATAAGGACAAAAGAGACATAGAAGGAAAAGAAGGAGACGACCACACTAGACCAGCAAACAATCACGGAGAAGTTCTATCTAGGAACATGCTCAGACGCTATAACCGACGAAAAAGTGTTTTTCTATGGCCATTTAGGCGGAGCCTCCACTGACCGGTTTTGTCAGTTGCAGGCCAGGCATATGTATATATCATAGATGAGCCTGGCCTGCAACTGACAA